>KB663755.1:1303527-1320770 GCA_000349025.1 Anopheles minimus
ATCAAGAAGAATTACATATTTCAATCATTTCACATATAGAAATGCAGCCTAGAAATGCAGCCCGAGTTTCCTGCAATCAATTTGGCGATGACGGCCATGTTATTCAAACGTTCTCGATAGAGCTGGCCAGCAAAAAAGAAGAAGAGCAAGTTTCCAGAGTCTGGTCAGTCTGCACGATAGTGACCATCGTACAACTCATGGAGCTCGTCTACGAATCACATTAGTTCTGGCAAAATCATACAATGGGTTAATATCTTTAAATCCCTTATAGTTTTCAATTTGTTCACTTAAAACTTCACTTCACGGCTAGATTTACTTGTTATCTGTATATTTACGGGCTATTCCATATTTTATAATTTGCTTTTCTTTTGGGTTTGTTAAACAAATCCGCGCGGGGGAGAAGGTCGGTCTTGCGTTACGTAATATTTGAGGGGGGGGGGGGTTTCTTTTACGTTTTGTTACGATAGGAGGGAGGGGGTCGAAAAATCCCAATTTTAGCGTTACGTAATTTGTGGACCACGCCTAATTCACGAGAACCGGCCCTATTCCCAACAATTAGAAATTGAAACATATACTGAATCTAGGACACAATACACATTGTTTGGAGGCATTTCCTTATCCATTCCGTGAAAGTGGAGCCTATCCCAGCTGTACTCAAAAGTTGTAGTCTAACTTAAACTACCTGCTTTTTTATTTCAATGATAATGGCCCAGGAACAATACGATATTTGCCATCATACTTAAGAACAGCAACAATAACGGCCTGGGGTCAATGGTTCAATGGATCCTGTCGCAACTGTAAGATTTGATAATATAACACTATATTCTATGCGTTTATCTACATCATCGCTAAGAGAAGAAAACAATGTTATTGTGTTAATGTTATATATATCTGAACTATAATATAAAAATGTCTAGTTAAACATTAACGTTTTCTGTGAAACTCTATTTGTTTCGAAGCAAACAGTACTAAAAATCTACCAGTACAAGGTCGATCTGTTCCTTATCGTGCAATTATTCAACCCATCAACCTGCAATAACATGTTTGCAAAATAAGTTGAAACACTGGTAATGAATCTAAAATATTCCTTCATATCTCACAAAATCCACGTGTCGGAAAAGAAACGGATAAAACAAAGAACAAACAAACAAAGTGATACGGATTTTAGTTCGTAACAATAATTTTACGCCATGTTGTTATCTGCATGAGAGCGAGTGCAGTGGCTATTCACCGAACATGCGGAACACCTGTTACACAAGATATGAGTGGATTATCATTAATTGTTATTTATTTCACTTCACCCATTCGCGAATGTGGCATCCCGAAATCAAATTTTGACAATTATTATGTGCATTTCGCATATGTTTTCCATCAGCTTTCCAAAAACTGTAGCTACTTCATGTGTGTTTTAATTTTGTGATTGTATGGATTTGCAACTACGGACACACCGACTCTTCAAATACAAGTGTATGATAAATCGTCACAAAACAAAACAAATATGATAAACAGCCAGTTTCAAAGTTATTACAGTCCTGGTGTTTAACTTTGCTCATACATGCTGTATACCCTTAGAATTATGGCGAAGTTATTACACTTACAAATATTTTTGAATTTACTAATCTTGCACGGTTGCACCATACAGCAAACCAACACGTTTTTCCTCGAGTGCTGTATGTGTCATCGGAAATGCGTGTGTTATTGGCCCTTTCCTTTGATTCGAAAGTTTCTTTTTTTCTTTCTCTGCTATCCGCAATTTACAATCATCTCATCCTTAAACACACTCGGATCGGTATAAACAAGTAAAACCGAAATGGATCCCTAGAACACATTGCAAAGGAAGACCAGAAAACGGATCAGGTCGTAATAAAAATTGCAATCATATTTCTGCTGATTGAAAAAGTTTATCTACATTTATGAATTTGTGCGCCGAGACGATTGGAAAGCGCCAAACGGGGTAAGGGTGCGGCACCATGACCGAATCGAATTCAGGATGCTAGAAATTGATTTTCGGTCCGATACTGAACCGGATGAACGGAAAGGATGTCGCAATTGTACTGTGATGGTCGTCTCGAAGTGAAATTCTGATTGTATTTGCTAAACGGAGGAGGATGGAAGAGATAAAGATTGTGTGACACACGCACTTAACCTCCATATCCTGCAACAACAGCCGGAACCGGATACGTACGTAACGTCCAGAAGATTGGAAGCTGGTTTGCAATTATTCGTTTGTAAGCATTTTGCTTCACTGAGGATTTCAACCAGTTAAAGTAATGCATGTTTAGATGGAATGGTTTGTAGGTGAAATACATACATCAGTGATTTACCTAGAGCCGCGCAATGCTGGACGCTGATTGTAATTCAAGTGTGTGTTTTAGGAAAAAAATACACTGATGATTTCAAAATTATGGAACTTCTTTTTCTTTGGCGTAACGACCTACTCGGTCATACCTGCCATTTCTGGCTTACTAGACTTATTGATACCATGTAGTTAGATAGTCAGACTACGGGGGAATGGTCCGGATGGGATTTGAACCCCGGTCTTGCCGTGTGAGACCAGCGCCGTTATCGCCTCGGCCACCGGATCGCCCCAATTATGGAACTTACTAACATTTAACTGGTACTGGAACAGATAAACATTACTATTTAAACGGAAATGTTTCACACGACCTTTTCTTCGTGTGTTGCTTGAGTTGATACTGTATAATAAGGTATGCAATAAGTTGCCACACACAGAGTTCAAATTTTATTAGCTACATCCATTCGTCTTAATAATTGAAAATTTGGTTTATTTCCTACAGTGGAATCAATCAACGACCACACAATCAATGTACAACCGAATCGGACTCTTCATTCCGGCAGCGTGTCAGCAACAACCATGGGACACACGACAGTTACACCTACCACACCGGCTACCACGATCCAATCATCAGTCTCATCCACCCCAAACCTGGTCGCTGCGACTGGTTTAGCCAAGGACTGTGCCGGATGCGGGAAGCGTATAACCGAGCGCTTTCTATTGAAAGCACTGGATATCTTCTGGCACGAAGATTGTCTCAAGTGTGGGTGCTGTGATTGCCGCCTGGGAGAGGTTGGCTCAACGTTGTATACTAAAGCGAATCTAATTCTATGTAAGCGAGACTATCTTAGACTATTTGGCACAACTGGCTACTGTGCCGCTTGCAACAAGGTGATACCGGCCTTCGAGATGGTAATGCGCGCCAAAAACAATGTCTATCATCTGGAGTGCTTCGCATGCCAACAGTGCAATCATAGGTAAGGATGAGACGTAAAATATCGCTGATCGATTGCTTAGCTGATCCTTCGCTCGATCAATGTTTATTTACAGATTCTGTGTTGGCGATCGTTTCTATTTATGTGATAATAAAATCCTATGCGAATATGACTACGAGGAGCGGTTGGTGTTTGCCAGTATGGCCTGCAATCCTTCTAGCTTGGCGCATATTCGGAGGCAAGTTAGTAATTTACAGGTAAAATCAAATAGCCCCTCAAATCAAATCCTTTCTTGTTTTCATCACTTCCCATTACATTCGGTTTATTGTTTTAACTAGAATTATATAATTTGCAGAGTTAGAAGTCACACTTTTAAGGAGATCACGACGGGTTTTCTAGTTCGTCTTTTATTGCACTACAGCCTGGTGAGGTCTTGGCTTGTCATTTAACTCTTCTTTATCCAATTATTTATTATCAGTTTTAAATAACCAATTTGACCATACTTGATCGTGAAAATAAGTATCATATCATTCCATAGAATATATTAGGGAAAATGAGACTTGGATATGTTCTGTTGTAATATAATTATAACTGTATAACATAAAACACGATCCTCCAGAATAAATTTGGAACACACATAATTAGGATATTTTCTATTGTACTTAATTGAATGTAAACACAACAATAACGAAGTAGAAGAAATGTATTCCTTTTCGAATATATTCTTCCATCAGCTTTAGTTTTATACATTTATTTTTATTATTACATTTATTTCTGTAATTTAGCCCCAACAAACTTGTTGGATTGGATTGTAAACTTCTTTAACTATCTCTAGTGATTGGTATGTTAGCGAGATGTTTATAAAGCTGTGACGCAATGCGAAAAAAATGCCTTAACAGCAAGACCAAACCGACTGCCAACTGCATAGTAGTTATGAGAATATTAAAATTCCCCATCATAAGGATTGTTATAAAAATATGATTATCCTGGTTTCGAATCATTATTGATCGCGCACTTCAATCGCTGACACGAAATGCGGTACCGACGAAGCAAAAGAGTAGTAGAGAATTTGAAAAAAAAAATCGAGTTATATTGTGCAGAGTGCTTGTGTAATGGATGGAAGTAATTTACGCACGACATCGGCAATGCTCCGTAAAACTCTGTTACGAGTTTAATATCACGCCTGTGACAATAAATGGAGCATTACAAACAACCGAAGGTATTGTTGGTTGCTCGATTTTTGTGTCATCAACAAAATGTAAGTGACATCTGGAGTCCGTTTATTGTGTCTGCATCCTAAAGATTGTAGCAGCAAGCCAAAATGTCTATAAAACGCGATTGAACGTTACCCCATTGATATTCCATCAACACGTGGTTCCAAAATAAACAGGATACTTTACTGCCTACTGCAGTTGTATGTTGCAGTGTGCTATCGAGCATCAACTAGCCTATTTACTGCGCATAGCTGGAACCTAAATTTTGATTCGTTTTTTTTCAGAAATTAGTTTAAGTTTTATGTTCTTAGCCAGTTTTTGTTCAATTTAAGTTCACAGTTGTTTACAGTTCAATTTGTTCAGTTTTGTTCAATTTAAGTTCACAGTTGTTGAGGGGGGGTAGTGGTATCGGCGCTGCTCTCTCACACAACAGACCGGGACCAAAATCCCATCCGGACCGCTCCCCCGTAGCAGTGATTGACTATCCTGCTACGTGGTAAACTAAGTCTAATACGGCCAGGCCGTCATACAATAACAAAAAAAAAAAAAAAAGTTCACAGTTGTTGACTGTGACGCTCTGCAATATCTATATGATTATCTTTCCTACACTCTTTATTTATGTGTCTGGTTGTTTTTGTTATCATAAACATCTATGGCTTTAAATGGATTATCAATTATTTTGCATTGATCAATTGGTTTGCATTTCTATTTTTTCGAATGTCTTCTCCTTCTAAGTGAAACGACCTGTTAGGACATGTATTTTGTTTTTTTGGCATTACATCCTCAATAGTTCTTGCCCGTACTTTCGACTGTTTTTTACTTGTGTTTCTCAGCCATTGTATCTTTTTACCACATTCAATCATCATGCATGAAACCAGGTGGTATAGATGTTAGTGGCGTCGTTCTTTCACAAGACAATTCTTCTTCTTCTATGGCAGAGATGGTTTCTGTATACGTGAGGATTAAATACGGAAATATGTTCCAGTTTTAAGATGCTTCTTTGAGGTATTGAGCGCATTAAGTATTTCTAATTTAGTGAAATGTACTGTGTAACGGAGGAATAATGGAAATTAATGTTTGCAATTAGTGACTCCAAAGTTGAAATTTTTCCCAAAAACCGATGTTCGTTTTAACTATTTTGTGATATGCTAGCTGCAGAGGATTTTTTTGTGTTCAAATATCTAAAATGACGAATCGATATACATTGTATGACCGAATTTTATCCTTTAGTATCGTGTGGGCTATGCAGTCCGTAGATTATTTTTCAATAAACAATAAACAATATTTCTCCCTATAATGTTTGTGAGGAAAGCGCTTTATATGGTATATTATTTTCTATTTTTCGACAAATATTTTCGATTTTTATTTTCAGGTAGTCTTGTCCCATAATGTTGCTTCTGTTTGTCTTCGGATTCAGATTTTTGTGTCAATCTTTTTCCCGAAATCACGATCGAAATCAGTAAAATGGAATTTTACGATATTTTAGATTATACGTCAATAATTAAACTATCATTTTAGTCAACCCCCCAGTGGTTAAGGCAGAAAACATGTGTACAACCACATTCTACCATTTGATCCTCATATTTATTACATATTTCATAATATAAAAGAATTGAGAGCAATACGGCATAGTCATTCTATAAGAATAAGAACATAATTAATTGATAAAACACTGGTGACCTATTTACATCTAGGAAAGTGCTACAGTTATTTATTAAAATAAAAAATTCAAATATATGCAAATTGCCAAAATCATGCTCATGAAATTGTTTGTTTTTGCAATTTTCAGTTCCAGTTCTGGGGATTTATAATTATTTCGAAGAATAAATGTAGTACTTTTTAATCTATAGCTAGAATTTTTGTTGCATATGTCAATTATTTACAATTAAATGTAAAAAGGTAGTGCAAATTCCCAATAATCTCAATTTTTAATGTTGTAATTATAAGCATCCATCTAAATCGATATAATAATATCTAAGGATTGTGATTTTTCTGCTGCAAATCTCCACGACTCAACAATTTCCTCCAATTAGCAAATATAACTGAGAAGAATGTTTTGCTCATGAGTTCAATACCAAATACCAGTAGGAGAATGGATTTTGGTTGCAAAGACAAAATTTGATTAAAATTATACATTCCATGGAATGTATCATATTACCATCATGTGTCTAAGATCATGATTGGTTATCTTATCCATATTCGCATAGTTTCAATGCCTCCCACCCAAAATTTCATTATCATCATCGATCTCTAGACTGATCCGAGCTTATGTTGATTTTAACCCGAGTGTGTTACAAAGTGGAAGGTCACTGCCGTACTTTACACTTAAGCACATGTATTGGTTGCCATATCGCAACGGAACAACTTATGCATTTTATTAGTTCATCCGATACTATATATTGATAGATGTAGAGTAAGCGCGTAATTTATTGGAGCACATTTCCACAGTAAAATTGTTTGGTATGTTAAGATTTAAATTTGTAACACCAGTAATATTGTTGTGATTTAAATAAATTTATGATCTTTGCAATTACTATACAACTTGCACGTACTGGAAATGGTACACTTTTAGCTAAGTGCATTTGAAAACACTTTAACACCACGCGTATTAAAAGTTTACAATCAACTGTTATTTAAAACAGTGTACATGTAGTTTGATTTCCATGCCGTACGGGTAGGTAAAGCATGCACAATACGTAATTGTGATTAAACCATCCTACGGTTTTTGCTGAACCATGATGGAACGGCCAAGCTTCGACTAAACTATTGATGCCGACACGCGAAACTATCCGTGGCTTTTAGCTGAAGAATATCCTAAACACCGAACAGAAGACATAGGGCAAAAAGAGCAGATGCTTCAAAGTATGAACTATTTTAAAATGTGTAACTGCATTGTTATCTATGATTGAGATCGTGTTATGGCTTTCAACACAAAGCGATATCACAAACCACTGCAAAATATGACGCAGAACCTCACATGCCCTTAGGACTGTGGTGTTTTTGTTTACATTTATCCGGCTCTTCGTAAATTTTCTGTGCAGTCTCAAGCAATTTGACCCAGAGTAGTTTATGACTTGCTTTTTGATCATGTAGCGGACCTCGCCACCATAAACAAGACATTCTTCGTATGATGAGGTCAAACATCAAACAACGTACTAGCTGTACATGGTTTAATTTTGTTTGAACAACTTATAAGCTTATAATTAAAAACAAACAACACGACTTTTGCTTAATTGACCGGTGGCAATTTATAGCATGTGTAAGGTGCTGGTGTCACACATAGTAGAGCTTCTTGGTGATTCCGCCTTTTATGTACTACATAACCAAAATGGCTTTCAACAAAGCAAACATATTTTTAGGTATAGTATTATGTTCTCTATGGGTATTTTGCTGCTATCAAGATTGAAAACCGTGTACCTGGCCAATCGAAATTTATACACATACTTCTGTAAAACATACGCTTATAATTATTAGATTACTATTTCTGTATTGATGAAAGTTATATTGTTATTTATTGAATTTATATCATACTATTAATATTATTGTTATTAGTATAACTGCGAAAAGTTGGTTAAAATCATTTTAAAGGTTTCAATATTATCAGTATGCAGTTTATAATTTTTATCTTGAGTTCTATATAATTGTTATCGTATCCAAAACAAAAGTGTAAATAACAAAAACTCCGATTATGTTTGTATCAGGAATCTGCTAAAAATCAATGTTGATCTTTTACTTTTAAATAACAATTAAATTAAAGTTAACCTTATGATCGATGTAATGATTGAATTTAGAATGAGAGAGCGAGTGAGTGAGCAGCTGGTCGATACCGAGAGTTGAGCTGTGGGAATCTCCATGGAGTAGTCAAAGGGTAAATGTATCAATCTCAAGGCAGTGAAAAAAAATTGAATTAACTCTTCTTTTCCGATTCAAATCACTTATAAGATTGATTATTCTTATCTCTGTAACAAAAAAAAAAGGATTTTGAGTACTTTGGTAGAAAGAAGCTCCAATATTACCGATCAAGCTCCAGGGTATTTATGCTGTTTTGCATGTCAATCACTATATTGCAGTGATTAGTTCTTTTATGCGTTCCACTTTCATGAAAGCTAATTATATCGTGTTTAATTATTTGAGTTGTATACGATGGATTGCTGTGAATTGTTTGGTGTAAACCATAGCTCAATTTATATGGTGCAATTAGCGACAAACGACGGGCTAGAATCAGTCCACTTTAGGGATACGCATAAGCAGAAAGCGCTTTGTATTATTACATTACCTGCTTACTTCCTTCCTCGCGTTCACTCAAACAGTAATAAAGCACTTAGTCTCTCTTATTCCATGAGTTGAAACAAAAAGAAGTTATTAATAGAATAGTTTAGAGTAATATTTCTAAAGAGTGTGTCAAATATTCAAATTCTAATAACCACTCTTTAACTCTGTTTCAACTTTTTGGATAGAGTGATTATTCCCATCTCTAGTTCACACGATAGCTGCATTTTCAAATCTCAACCGTACTGGTCCTTCAAACGCATTCTTTTAACATAAATCAGTTATGTAATATGATTGTAACGTTTTTATGTATGTTTTTGAACGTTTATGGGAAGGCATATCTATTCCAAATTATAATTATCCGTTTTGATCCAATATTTAAGATATATAAAATAACACTGCATCCAAATCCCAACCGAACCATGTGTTGGGCTGAAATAACGTAAATAAGCTTATCGATTTGAAAAACTAGCTTGGCACAGCTTAAAGGCAAAGGAAAATAAATTAGTTTACATTAAATAAATTACCGTACAGTACATTACCGAAATGATACACGACCATTTTTGAACAACAAATGAACACATCGATTTTAAAACGCATGAAAAGGATGCACGAATAGATTCCCACTATCAAAGCAGTGGTAGTTTAAAAGCGTGTAAATGAAGGATGATGGAGGCGCATGAAAAAATGGGAAAATATTTTTAATGAATTTAATTATTTTTTGTAATAGAGCAGGAGCAGCAACTTTATCATGCTGCCACTCATCCTTTGTCTCGCGAATCCCTATCCTCCTAAATAAAGTTTCTTTTTTCATCAAATGAATTGAAGGGCATTGCTGGGATTGAACGAAGAAGTGGTTGTGTCTCACTTTTTATGTTGTTTTCGAAAAACCATTGACATTCATGTCCAAGAGAAAGATGGGACACGGTGTGGGTTAAGCGTGTCGGTGCAGGATTGTTTTTTAAAGCTTTTTTATCATTAATTAAAAAGAATAAATCAGTGTTGTAGCAACTTCGCAGCAAAACAAATTAAACTAATATGTACTTTACAGGGAAAGGATAATTTACAGAACGAATTTCGCTACCATTTTATCTGTGCTATTACGCTGTGTTGCAAACGGAGCAAAGAGATCTTCATATGTTTAGTAAACATCGGAACATGATTTAAACATAAACAAAATTGACCAACTAATGATATTTTTAAGGATGGATAATTATTACTAAAATGGAAATAGCAAATGAACATAATTCGCAACGAATTTCAAGCCAGCAATACGACACCCGTAAACGATCCCTTCAACAATAGTTTCGGAAGGAGGAACACCCCACGATTTGCACAACACTCAACCAAATTATAAACTAATAAACATAACGACCGTGGTAAACATAAACTAACCAAAACAAAAAGCAAAAAAGCGCAGCGTATACATTATTTCAAAGCATAAGCCAAAAAGCTGGACACGAAGTAGCTCAAGAGCATAAGGCCTTGACTTTCGCAGCACAAAAGAAAATTAATTATAAAAAGGATAATAACTTTGTTTGTGCATCTTTAATCTATTCCAGATAATTAAAAATTTATAATTAGAACACACAGAAAACAGATCTTAAGATATAGGGGAGCACAATGGTACGGAAACCGACTGAACCTCCATGGCAAGGAGAAACTAATGCTTCACAGTGTGTGCAGTATTCTATTGAAGTTTTTTGTTCGCACAATAATCGTAACTTCAATAAGGATTGTGGCCGTGTATGCTAGAACAAGTGCATCGATTCATGCATACTAGTAAACTATAACTAGTGATAATATTAAATATATATTACTTGTAATATATAATATTTTTGTCAGATTGACCAAATTTAATATTTTACCACTTCCCGATGCCTTTCTTACTTTTTTTTACTCCTATTCCTATGTGCAATTTTCAAGTTATCTTTAGATCTATTTCTTTTACTGTTGAAACATTTGGACGTTTTTTTACTTATACCTCATTTCGCGTCATTATCCTTCCTACAGTACGGTCTACGTTCTTAATTAAAACGAGTGGTACAAACCTTTACTCTTTTGCATTTTCCCATGCTTTATTATTCACATCTCTATTGTGTGGCATAATCCCTTCCTCTTCCTCTCGCCTGCCAGCGCATATAATGTCTGTTTGTCACCTTACTAAAAAATCATACCAGTGCGAAGTAGTTTAATAACGTTTGCCGTAATTAAATGTGTACCATTTTGTTCTTGTTCTCGCTCTGGTGGATGGTTGCCAAAATAACGCATCGTGCAGCCCGCCGGAGAAAATCACCCCGGGAGTGCCGGACGTTTGCCACCAGCCAGTACTCATCGATCTCCATACGTAACAGAGAAGGTTGGAATGACCCAACAACAGCACCACAACCACCACCACCAGCAGCAGCAACAAACCTCTGCACCGGTAGCGACGACATCAGCGGCTACAGCATCAACATCATGCGAAACACTTCCATCATGCTCGCCAGCTACATCGTCTCCTCAACAGCAACAACAGCACCAGTCCGGAAGTATCAATCTACACCTGCAACATTCCACTCAACAGCAACATCACCATCCTAGCAATCCGGGTCCACATCGAGATGATGGTTCCAGCGGTTACGGCAGTCCCGATTCGGAAACCTTCGAAATGCCCAACAACCAATGACGTTTGATGTCGTGAATAGCGAAAACGTGTTAAAAAGCCAAATAGCATCCTTTGCAAGACGATTTCCGGCAGCGGTACGGTTCTGGATGTTTTTGTTTTTGGCAGGCAAAATCTGTATACCTATGTATTCTAGTCAAATTAGAGTCCGACCTCTGTATCGTGTGGAATTTATTTATTCTCCAAACTAGCACATTGACATCAAAAATACCGAGTTCTTTAAAGGTTCAAATTATACATTTCTGCAGGTCACATTCTCAAATTTGATCGTGTTTTGTTCATTATTTCCATTCCAGACGTGATTAAAATGAAACATGTAGAATAAAATTAATAATTACCTGCCTTATCGCCAAGTCGAGATGCTAGTTGATGTCACGGATTAAAAGAAAATGCGCCAGGGCAGACAATAGTAACGAAACAGATTATGATCACTATCAAAAAGTTTATCACGTTTTGTCAATAGCGTACATTGGGTAAAGGGGTTTCACCCGTTCTAACCCCGATCTCGATCTTCCACAGCCTATCCTGCATCTTCAAAAGCCTCGTGTGTTGCTTTCTTGTTTGTCCGTTGCTATAGCAACGGCATTTTCAAATCGCGGGAAAAAAGATGAACGACATGCGGTTAATAAGTTGATCTTAAAAAATTCGCCTTTTTCGTAGCTGTACCCCAACTCACTGGCATTGCCATAATTAATGTGACAGTTTCTTTAATTTATTTTCTGGCATCCTCATTTCGCCAAACGGCAATTATTAGGTGCTTTTTTGTAGCTTTTGATTTTTCAAACGGGTATTCCAAGAAAGAGTAAACAAACTACAGAAGAAAAAGCTGTAAGGACCTAACAAAAACAGTTACAGTTGCTGTTGTTTGGTCACAATTGTTACTTTCTGAATAGACCTCTGATTGGTTTTGTAATTTGTAATTGTTTATTGAAGCTGAGCCTTCTGGCACTCTTTGTTTCTGCACGTGAAACATATCCCAATTTTTGCATTTATTTCGTGTATAAAAAATGTAAAAAATGTTAAATTATTACATTCCCAGTTCTTTAACTGTGCTACTTATTGGCAGCTCGAAGACTGTATGGATTTGTTTCAAGCAAAATCTAGCATGCAATTTGTTCGGGAAGGCTAACGTTTACTAAATGAATTAACCAGGCCTCGTGTACAGTTTGTTCGCTTTACAAGTAACTTATAACACAGCGAAAACAGAAAGAAAGAAAAAACTAAACTATGCGTGGAAATGTGTGGAAAAGCAGCAGTGCTTAGTAAATAAATCCCGTACGTCTCAAAGTGGCTCGAACGGTTCCAACATACCATATGTACCAATATGCGTATGTAAGATGTATACCTAACGATTCATGTTCGTGGCAACAGTCTTTAACTACACGATACAAAACGCACTTATGGGCGCTAAGCATTATAGAGCGGACAGTACCCGACACAGACAGCTGTAGAGAGAGAGTATACATAGCAAATAGGTAAGGAAGGTAAATTTTTGAAATAAATCGAACAAAAATGTACTACATAAGATATAGTGCTCGGATTTAAAAACAAAATAAACAAAAAATTCAACACTATACTTTGAACCTGAGACATAACCCTAACAATAATTCGCACACCTATAGCAAACGAAAGACAATGTAAATATATCGTTTCGATTTCATTGATAAATACGAAGTAAAAGTAACAATAAAATTGTCATCTATGAATGAAAATGTTTTTGCTTTGCTTGAGTGAGTATGGATAAATTCATTCAAGGGGAATTGGTTACTCGTGAGAAATATGTTTATCCCTTTAATTATATAACAATTCCGCTTCGAAGCTCTCATTCTTTCGAGGAATTTTGAGAAAGTTAAAAAAAACCTAGGTACACAAGCACATAAGTTTGCCAAGCTTGAAGCGAATCCAATTTTCCTACAAATATTGTACAAAGACGGTACAATCTTTGTGAGGCTTAATGAACTTGATACTCAATATTTGAGTTTTGTCTCGCAAACAAATCGTGTATTACTGATCTGTTGTTATACTTTCTTTATCTTGTTCAACACAATATAGTAATATTTAAATCAATTGCTACCAAAGCAATAGTATGTTGCCAACGAGAAAAAATAAACAACAAACGTCTGATCGTCGGAATGTACATGAACTAAAATAATGCACTCCATACTTTTTCGTTGCTTCTAATCGAACAAAGGTTTATTGGTATTTGACTTGCGGAGTTGAGGAAATGTTTAGTTTAACTAAGAAACTGTATAAAGTCCGCGATCTAGTAAATGGACTAGATCTTCCTGCCAACAATATCGTGGTTAAAATGTCAACTCATGATTGCAAATCATTGCATTTCTATGCATGTAACATATCATTCCTAAAGCTAAGTGTTAGAGAGTTAGCACGAGAAATAGTTTAATAAAACCAGATCTTTTTTACTACCTAATATTACTTGTTCATTAGTTGTTCCCTTGTATGGCAAATGGGTATGCTAAACGGTTCAGTCACTGTTTCCTTCATAACTGTGCAGAATGGTCACGGTACTCGATATCCATGCAAAACCCTCTCGCATTTGTGTACAAAAATAAATCTCATCTAGCAATGTGACACCGCAGTTCGAAATTAAAATTCATCGTGCCGCGTCAAAGCCTCGCCAAAATCTGTTGCCTGTGAACCAACAAACAAATCATACTTTTCGATAATCTCATCCTTGGTTAGTTTTTCGTCCGCGTCGGAATCCGCCTCGTAGATCAGATGGCGTGCTTCCGCTTCCGCATGGTCAAAATCGGCTGGCGTGATCCAATCCTTCACCTCCTGATTGTTCATGAAACCATCCTTGTTTTTGTCACTGCAAAAATTATTACTTTGTCAGTGATGTACAATACGCAAAACACGCACGGTGAGATAAAAAACAACCCAACATACCGGAAATTGGTGAACGTTTCTCGCTCGTGCTTCACCCAATCCGGTTCTTCTTCGTCTGGTTCGCCTTGCCGGTACATATCGCCGATATACTCCTCCACCGACACCTTTCCATCGCCATCCTTATCAATGTCTTCGATTGTTTCCGTCACAACCACGTCCCGCATGTGGCTGCTTTCCTCGGGATGCAGGAAGTCGGTGAACTCTTCCCGCGTCAACTCATCGTCTCCGTCACGATCCGCAATGCTCCAGCGGCGCCGATCGCGCTTCATCATCGCTCGGTAGGAAAAGTGTTCGTCGCTAGGATGGTCCGTTTCGTGTGACGCAAGCTCGTCCAGGAAACCGTAAACATTCTTCCGGTACGTATCCCAGTGGACCTTCTCCGTATTGTTGGAGTTGTGCGTCTTCCACTGCCGGTTGACATCATCGTCGATGTAGCGCCGTTGCGTGTACTGGATCCACGCCTTCAGCTCAGACAGATTAACGAACCCGTCGCTGTCGCCGTCTATTTTATCTACGATGAGACTGGCGAAAAAGAAAACGAGCAACACCATTTTTACCAATTAGTGACACATATCTCGACTGCACTTTGTGCGTACTATATTGCGGCGGCGTGATTGCATGATTGCACATCCATGCCCTATCTAAACGATGCACATCATGCGGTGTGTTCCGTGGCACTACTTACCCTAAGCGCCTTCTGCTTTCGTTCGCTTCGAGCTGATCGAACGTCTTGGCATCTTCGCCGAGAAATGCTTCATGATCGTACTGTTTGTTGTGCTCATCGTTTTGGTAATGTTGGGCATGACTAAGTGGATCATCCAACACCCGTTTTTCCTCCGGTTTTGGGATGGCGGACACAGCATAGTTTATCAGCAAGCAGATGCTCATTAGAGATACGAACAACATTTTCATAGCTGTTCCTAGTTCCGGTAGGATTGCAAAGCTAGTGTATCTTCCGTCAGTCCTTGCCTTAAGTACGCTGATGTAGTTGCTGTGAAAGGGGAATATTAAACCTTCGAGAATTAGCTTCTTGTTGTTTTTAAAAATATTTCAAACATCTTAGGCTTTGCAATCATTTTATCGTAATAAATATATCCTACAAATAGAACAATCATCTGTCTCATTTCTGCTGGGGAAAATTGGTCATCAAACAATGTAGACACATTGTAGATATGACTGATATTTATGGCAAGGGGCTGGACATATATTGGAACGGAAGCGGTTTCAATATTCACTACACAATGTAGTAGACAAAACATTGTGTCATATTATGACACGTCACATGTTACAAATCACAGCCGCCACCATAAGGAAAATGCGCATCAATGTCACTAAAGATAGCACGTGGATAATTATCATACGCACTCCAAATACTACGGGAAATCTTTCCCACTATAATACCTTTGAAACGATAATTTCACGTTTTACCAATAATGTGACGACACTCTGAGAAATTGCTTAAACTTTTCCACTGGCCTAGTGGTGTGCGTTGTACGAATGTCGAACTAAAACTGAATGCTGTTCCTCATCTTCAAATAAACACAAACCACGTTGCGTCGGCGGTCAACGGGAGACGATGATTGTTTTAAACGATCATACGAAGTAAGCCAGAAGGAAAGAGAAGGAAAAATAGTTGACTGAAACATTAGCAGAGTCTGGAGGAAAGTTCTTGAACGTTATGGAACGGCAGGGCGGTGCATATATGCTGCAGAACATGACTCTTCACCACATGAACGGCTGTACTGATGTAAGCGATAAGCGTGTCTCGTTACACTGGAATGCCTGTGTGTGCAATATGGTATAGGTTTCCTTTTCGGTAACGCGTATGTATTAATTGTTATTTTTAACCATTTACCAAAAATAAAAGAGCAGCTTTGTTAGTTAACAACTGCGTTTCATACAAAGAAAAAAAAAGTGCGTAACAATGGGAAGATGAAAGAAAATAGTGCAATGGTTTATGCAGACATTTTTCTATTTCGAGACCTAGCGTGGTGGTTCTGATCCATTACTCTCACTGTGCCAGTCAGATGCATACATGCTGGGGTAATCTGTTGCATGCGGTGCCGGATGATGGAAAAACCATGTGTAGCAAACGAACAACACAACGTTGGAGTGCGATAGTTCCAGATGGTGTTGGTAGCGTAAAAATAACACACTTCGTTTCACGAAGCACACATCACACAGCAGAATGTTATGCTGATCTCAAGCCGCCGGGTCCGGTGCGTCACGCATAGCGCTGGTTGAGCGTTTTTCGAATTATGCAGATCTACCATTTTGGTAAAATGTAACTCACAGATAAAGTTATTTGTTCATCATTGAATATAGATACTTGAAACTAACGGGGATGTACCTATTTTAGCATCCTCTAAACTGTATTAATCCAACTTTCCAGCACTGTTTATCTAATCTAAGATGAAATAAAGGGATATAGGAATGAAAACAGAGCTTTTTACTCACATTTTAACCGGTACCGTCTCGTAAAACTAACTTCTGTTTACCGCCCCGAGCACTAACTCAATTTGTAAACACAACCGCCGTGAAGAGGTCATGGCTTTATAACCATTTGAAACGTCATATTTCTATCTCAATTTGACAGCAACCAATCGACTGAACGTTTCAAGGTGTATAGAATCAAGAATCAAAGGTATCTAGAGTGGAACCGCGCGGTTTCATGGGTTCCATATGACCGGCGACGGATTATCCGTGCGAAAAAAAGGCATCTTCACAGCCGTTTTGACGAATATTTTGATGGTGAAAATATTGTATTCTAAACAATCTTGCGTCTTCAGCGTGTTTAAGCCGTTAAAAAGTGTGCAATATTAACATGAAATGGTTATTTTAATTCCAAATATTATTGAACATAGCAAAAGAAAATACAGCAAATTTCCAACTTACGCGGTTCTCGACATACGCGGATTCGGAGATACGCGGATTTTAAAATTTGACAGTTCTTT
>KB663755.1:1350976-1401802 GCA_000349025.1 Anopheles minimus
TATATATATATATATATATATATATATATATATATATATATATATATATATATATATATATATTATATTATATTATACATATATATATACGGTGGCCACAGAAAGCACGCGACGTCTGTAGCACGTGAGAGCGGTAAAGTGCGTCTGTCCAATTTTCGCCGCCTAATTGTCATGTGATCTTTTCTGATACGCCTTCAATGGTGCAACAAATGGCATAAAGGGACAGTTGTCTCTCATCTTTTTTCACTTTCATCTTTCACCCAGTAAATTTTCGATTCAATGGTCATTTTTCTATGACCAGAACTGTTGTCCATAATGTGATTTATCATAGATTCAAAAACGTCCTACATTGTACAAAGAGTGGATATTTCTCTTTTTTTTAAAGCTAACTTTTACTATAATAACGTACCGTGTAGCGATACGAGTGCTCGTCGGTGCCAGTCGCTTTTACTAGCCCCGGAAGTGGAACACACACACACACCCGAACGCAAAATGTGCGGCTACTCACGATTTCGAAAATCAGACCATAACCAACTTTACGAACCGCAGCTAAGATTGCACGCTTAAAGAAGTCGCATCGATGTCGTGCCAAATATGCCAACCTATTCGCATCACCATCATCATCATCATCGCCAACAGCAGCAACGATCCATAACTCATCGGTCCGCTTAAAACTGGCAAATGGCTGCGTACATTAGTGGTATAGGGCACGATTGCACTCGGACTACCGGTACCATTTTTGAGGCATGTTGACAATTTCCTGCATGGTTGACTGGATGTGTATTCATGTAGTAAAGAAACGGTATTTAGCACGCATCGAACACATTCGAACATCGAGCGATCGATCGTCCAACACGGGATCAAGGAAGATTATGATTCCGATTGAGCATGAATGAGTGTGCCATCGTTGCAGCTTCGGGGGTTCGTGTCAATGAAATATCATCAGAGCGCTTTATGTGCGATCCTCACGAACGAGTGAAATGTAACGAGGAACTGGTTCGCCGTATGATTGACCATTATCGGGACCGGACATCGGGATTGTGGCAAGCATCGTCGCATCCGGGGTGGAGATGGACTGATTCCGGTTGGACTTTTGAACGGCGAACAACGCGCGCCGGGTCGGGTGGTATATGTAGCTAAATGTGGATATTTTTGCAATTGACCAATCATCCCGTACCGACCCGGCTGCAAACGGTTATTGACCAGCATTAAAGTTTAGACAGTCTTCCTTGCTGCCGGCCTAATAGGTGTTGGCGTCGAAAGGTCACCCACTTGCCCGGACGTAGAAAGTTGGTCATTAATATTTCATGCGTCTGGTCACAGTTGTGCACAAAACTTTCACACCGCAGCGATGATAGGCAAGACGGTATAGATTATCTCTTTTATTGACCTCAAATAGACAGCTTTGTGCCGAGAATGTCTCGGTTTGGAGCTGATTTGAAACTGAAAAATAAATGGCAAGCAAGTGCTTTCCACTTAATTTTTTTATTTTGCACGGTCGTTGAACCTTTTGCCACTGGTAACATTTGTTAAATGAACCAGTTAGTAAGTTTATCTTAATAAACCCTCGTTAGCTCGTCTGCCTCTGTTCACATATTCGACAGTTCGACAAAGCTTCGACAGTTACGTTGATCCATTCGTTGGATGGTTATTCAATTCAAAATGTCAGAAATCGTCGAATTGAAACTGAGGAACAAAATCGATTATATGCAACCTGGTCTATTATTGAGACCGGGAGTGATCGGTTTGAGTGATCGGAAGTGAAATTTTACATAACAAATATAGGCTGCTTAATGTAATTTGTTGGACCGATAACATACTTTTGTTAGATCATAACGTACGAGATTTCCTACAGTGAGACAAACGCTCTTCGTCAGAAAAGAATCTCTGATTTGACCAAACAGCTAGCACAGTTATTTCGCTCGTTTAGCTTGAAGGTGGAGTACTTGAAGGATAATTAGTATCTGTAACCAGCCGCACCACTGACTGCCCCACCTGAGTGTCGCAATAAAAACCTGACCATTTGGCCTCTACCGATGCTGCCAGCGGTGACAGTTAATATTTGCGAAAGCATGAATACACCCAACATGCGCAGGATGGCGTGAGCGAGCGTGATCCGATGTTGAAATGGCACGTGTTGGCCAGTGACTTCCACACCGGAGGTACACCGGCAGGGTAGGCTATCGGCCATCCGAATAATGTTCATCCGTTTGCAAAACGAATGCGTTCTAGTGCTTGGAGGTTTCTCACTATCGTCGAGACGGCGATAGTCGACGGCACGGTGTCATAAACCGTAAACGATGGCCCAAGCGGTTCGGTGTACGAGGGACATACATACACAGCGATGTTGTCGATGCTCATGACAACTTGCACTTTGCCAGACCACCGCTCACATTGCGCACCTGTGCGTGTTTATGGCCTAGGCGCTGCCTAACTCTGCCAGCGCCATAGCCAGTAGTCAGTTCGTTTACCAGCCTTACGGTCAAAGTTGTTGAAGACTAGTTAGCAGGAACTGCTGGAAATGACCGTATGAAATGTACGTATGTGTATGTGTAGACTGGTGACACGATATCCACCGTTCGCAGAACACCAGAATGATGTAACGAGCCGTCTCCATTCGTGCAATGATCGTTTCTTATGGGTAGATCAACAGTCCTCCCCAAAAAGGTGATACTGTTCGAATTAGCTGTAATATTAACCGATATGGAGCATCACTATTGAGTGGCAAAGAATTTTATGATAATGATGTTGTTGATACAGACATACATTTGAAGATCGAATCATTAAAGCATCAGTTTGATCGTGCCACAACGTTATCGGGAAACTTCTAGAGAAAGTTCGCATAGAATTAACAATTTATCCAGTATTGGCGCATTCATTAGGACATTGGTACGAAGAGAAAACTCTTGTTATTAGTCAATATAAAGATTTATCTGAGTTGGAACAGATTAGTTTTAAATTCATTATTTTCGCTTTGTTGTACCGTGCGCATAATACAGTACCCTCATTAGCAGCTTGTTTCCAATATCTACGGGAAAAAAGCCAACAAATCAAATGATACACGATGACTGCTTTGAAATTTCGTTTGCGACAGTAATGAATAACCAGCAAATCGAGCGTTAAACCGACTGCCAGTGCGGCACAGCACTGTATGATGACCCGATGTATTAGTTTTTTCTTCTCTTCTTTCTACAAACTGCATGCCTTGCGCGTGTGGCTGGGATTGGATTGGGACGCATAATCATGCCACGGTGTGGTAATTCCATTGAGTAAGATTGTTCCAGCGAATTTAGTGAACGATTCGATTAATTTACAACTTCTGTTATACAAGTGCACTGAGCCGAAAGTTGAGTAACGTGACTCATGCCAAGATCCAGAGCAACCGCACACAAAGGACGAAGCGAAAGGAATTATATGTGTGTTGTCGGAGTCGTTGAGAGCTTTCAGTATTTCGTATCGTTACTGCAATGTGCACCCACAGAAAGATACGAAGATCCTACCCTATAGCAATAATGACGCATCGAGTACCATACCCAAAGGTTCACCTAAAACCCAAATAATCATACTTGACCCACTGGTCGAGTAACGAGTAATCGGGTAAGATCCTGATGAAACCGTTCCATTGTTGATTTTGGATCTGCCCGTCGCGGTTACATCTTCACGTAGTGTCAAACAGTAGTGACATAACACGTTGTTTCATCAGCGACCCAGTGTTCCTGTGGCGATATTCACTCACACCGCAGCAACATTCGGAAAGGTAAACAGAAAAAGAGGAAACTGGCCACTACTCGTCGTGGCGCACAAGAGCGAAAAGTTCAGGTCAGTAACGCAAAGCATCGCTGATCTTCATCGGCAATTATTATTGAAATTTCTGTAAGTTTTTGTACTGCCAGTGTGCCACAGTCATCTGTGCGCATTGATTACACGATGCTGCCCTGTGAAAGCTCCCTCGGGTGTGTGTTTCAGTGTGGCGGTTTTTGTTCCAACCAGCAGGAGATGGTGGACACACGTTAGGGATTGCAGCCATCGTTGCTCTTTCTGCGATTTGGTTTGATCATGGTCGGGGAAATACCGCTGATTGCACAAAGCAATATTCACCCGTCTGGATGGGAAAACGCTACGAAAGTAAGCAAAAAGCACACATTCATGAAACCGGGCACACAAGGAATCGAATATATTCATGTACGATTTCATAACAACAAAAAATGCCATTTTTTTGTTTGTTCACTTTAAAAAATTCACAGCACTGCACATAAAAAGCAAAAATGTGCCTTTTGGATGAAAATGAAAATTTAGTTTTTGGCAAATAGATGCTAAATGTTTAATGTTGGTGAACTTCCATGACTCATTCTTACACCGAATGTTTTGTTGTAGTGCAATGGAAGGAGAACAAGCTTATATATTGGTATATTTTCTTATTTTTCTTCTTTAATTCATATGAAGTTTCTTTGACAGAAACTCACACTAAATAGGAACATAATTCATCATCCACCAACTAATAATACTAAGAATTCTAAACGTGTCGAGCCTTATTCTTGATGTGAATAGCCCTTACATAGGCATCTCCAGAAGGGATACATATGCTTATTAACTCCTGTAGGTATGAGGATCCTACCAAATAGGATCTATCCGCCAAGGAACATAGTTGGAACGTACGAAATATTTTGTTGGACATAATAAGCCCAACAATGTATTGGGAACTGGAATTTCAGAACAGAAAAACAAACGACTTCTTAATTACCAGGAAGTACAAGTGCTGCTTTCTGATCTTTCCAAGAACTCGTACTACCGTTTCACATCATCTGACGCTACCGTGGCAACATATGCCATGCGGTGGTGACAATTCTGATATCAGTTTTCCACGCCGGTTTTGCTTATCACCGGCCAGATCATGTGTCGGCGATTACTCGTTTAAACTAATTATCATGTTTATTGGATTATTACATGTTGCGCATTGAAGTGACGGGGCGGATTGTATCGTTTCAAGACACTGTTTTAAGCAGCAGTGGCCAACCGAGGCCCTTGTAACGGTATCGTCTCCAATTCGGTCACAGCATCTCCCCGATGAATCAACCGTAAACTAGAGTGTGTGTATACACAAACTGCAAGCGTACACATGTAGACAACGCCGTCTCGCTACGGTATCAGTTTTTCGTTCGTTTCGAGCGGCTTCTGGATGACTGGAGATGTGTTAGTCTGAGTTAGCCGCGATGTCGCCGCGACGTATCGTAAATAATCTGATTTATTCACCTAAATGATTTGCTTCCGTTTGCTCGAAATTTGTACGCTCACATTGTCGGACCGCTGATCACCAGCAAGTGAAGATCGTCGTACTCTCGCGTAAAGGCACGGTTGGTCTCGTGTCGGGATTGTGCAATCCAGTAAAGTCATCTTATTATCGACCGTACACATTTCGTCCCTTAGGTTGAATCTCTCTGGTGTCGTACTGGTTTCTCGTCGTTTCTCGTGATGAACACCGGTTTATTACAGAATCGAGAATGTCGTCTGTGTTATGCCTTGAAGCTGTTTGAACCTTGTTCGATCCAACTTAAGTTTGTGCTATCAACAACGATTATACGCTCGTACCGTGTATATTTGAGTGTCATATGGTTTAGGTTAATCCACTTCCGGAACGTACACTGAGCGTACCGCACAACGGTAGCGGCAAGGTTCACCAACCACACTTACCTAGACAACAGTGGTGTTAGTCCCGCTTTTCCCCAAGCTTGATTTCCTTCGTAAGGCCGCATTTCCTTGATTACGACCTTTAGCAACTTATAAAAGCACTGCCTGCATGGCTAGGAACGTTACTGATACGATAGACGCAGGTTGCACACTGGACATATGCTGTACGTGCACTACGCACACCTGCCACTGATTTCAGACACAAGGACGCTGTACGTATTAGCGATAGATTGCTTGCTGCAGCAATGCTTTGTGGTATGCACAGTGAAACGAAGGGAGCACAGTTTACTGACCCCAAATTAGTGCACGCGCACATGCACATGTTTGTAACAGTCAGCTGCGCCGGGGCCTTCTTCAAACTACTGCCGATTCAATCATCGATCCGTGGCGAACGGACAGCGAACTGTGTGGCGTGAAATCGAGGGCAGTGGAGTGAGTGCACGAGCATCGGCCCGACGTTTTTTACAACTTTAAGTCCGTAACCTGCACGTGCATCCCATCCTCCTGCCATCTAACGGAACGCGTGCTTATGAAGGTGAAGGATCCCTATCATATGATGTTGATAAACAATTCATAAATTATTGGATTTCTTTTCGAGCTTACATTTTAATAGATTCAATAGGAAAAGTTGGAGTCAAGGATGATTGCTCTTTTACCCGCCGTGCAATTGGATGTTAAATTTGTTTAATACATTAATTTTGCTTAGTTTCTTTTAAGAGACGAATAAAGTCAATTGACTCAAAGTCTCCAACATAAACCAACCAACCTTAGTTCCTTTTGTTCTCAACCCAAGGATTTGTCCAAGTACTGCTAATGTGCACTGTTAACTGACGTGCATTTCCTTACTAAAAGCAATCCTTTCTTCTTCTATTGAACCCAAAAA
Source organism: Anopheles minimus (assembly GCA_000349025.1). NCBI lineage: Eukaryota > Metazoa > Arthropoda > Insecta > Diptera > Culicidae > Anopheles > Anopheles minimus. The sequence goes on from KB663755.1 coordinate 1,357,545, forward strand.
ATATTTGATTGTTTTGGTTTGTTCTAAGACTAATTCCTATTGAAAAAAAAATCTTTTGTATAAAACATACAAAACAACATTTTTTGCAAACACAACATAGGTATCAGCTTTTTTGTTTGGTAATGCTGAATAAATAATCTTCCAAAACAAGTATGAACAAGGTATAACATCTAAATCATTCACAAGAGGATGATAAACGCAAAGACATTATCCCATGATATGCGTCTTTAAGGATTAATCTTTAACTTTAAGACCCCATTGTAACAATGTAATGAATTCAAATGTAAAAAAAAACTTGTTTAAGGTAATGCAATAATAACGTTCCTTAGATTTTGGCTGCGGGTTGATTTAGGCTTGTGAATTTTTGTTTTAAATTATTCTATCTGTCTCTTAATATTTAATTTAATATATTATTTGCAGGTATGCGTACATTTATATATACTGTAGAAATGACAAATCAAATGATCGCAGGGTAGACGTAACATGCAATATCATAAATTTTAAACTTTCAATTCATTAAATTCACCCAGAAAGCAATATTTTTACAAATTTTACAAATTGTAAGCTTGTAATGAATTAAATACACCCTAAAAAGCAGTATTATGTTTTTATAGCATCAACAAATTAGCTACGGCTAATTTTCAATTTTCCATTTCCATTGTCACGAGCAAGGTCTTCCCTGTATCAAACTCGATTCTTAGACGGAACATAAATCGGTCACAGCATGGAAGGACTTAATCGAATGCTCCTCTCACACCGGAGACCCACTTGATGAACTTCGTTCCGAGGCCAACGATGATGTGCGGCGACTTGGCGGCCGTCTCTTGGGAATTTCGTATTGGGCAACGTGTAGGATCGTACGCCGATGGAAGGGAATCGATCAACTGTTCCTTGCTACTGTGTACGCAAAAAAAGTAGGTTGGTCCGAATGTATTACATAACAGTGGCCTTAAAAAAGAAGCAAAACAAACATATTCACAATGCAGTTCAACAGATCTTATGTTCTTTCGAAGCTCACTTGATGCAGGGAGTGAAAAATTGACCTAGTCTCCAACTTTCCCCAAATTTTTTAAACTTACAATTACGCCCCAGTTTATCCACTTAGGCTGGTTCATGTGTGGGTGAAACTTGCATGTATAATGCTCGATGGCGGGCTGATCTACGGTAATGGAGCCATTGAGTGTGTTGTTTATCAAAATGTTTGAGATGGAATCAAATTTCGTAGGGTGCAAATATTGTTGGAAGGTTTAAGGTAAACGTTTTTTAATGTCTCTTGTTCCTGTTTTGTTATGCCTATGTATGGCTCTATCAGTATCAAAAATTCCCAATCCACATCCTCAGTGCTGTACCCATCGGGCAGCATTCGAAAACTCCAAGAAGTTATTTATTACAATTTAAATGAAAATTAATGAGAACGTACACAGGATCACCATTGAAATTACCTCGCATAGAAGTCATGTTATCAAGAAGAATATTTATTACATTTTCTTTCACCATTATCCAGCACATTAGCTTGCCGAATGTAATGAACTGTGCCTATTTTATTAAAACCACGCCCTACCAAGCGTTCTCGATGGGCAACGGTATACGGTTGCATGTTATCAAACGCTCTACTTCAAAGTGGCGCATTCCGTCAACCGCATGCATGCACGCTGAACAAGATCATATGAGGTGAGTCGCAGCAAGAAATCCCTATGGCAGGGTAGCGTTGCGAGCTTGGACATACCCGAATGAAACTCTTGGTTTGCATCTATGGGAGTATTTCTTCTATCTCGTTTCATCTGCTAACCAGCGTTGAGAAGCAGTGGCAGTTGGCATACAAATCTTTCCTTCAATCGTAAAACGATCGGCAGCTCCTAAGGTGGGGTTTAAAATTGTTGTGGGACGCTATCTTCCACGAGATGCTTATCGCGCTTTCAAGCGTCACTCCCCGAAGCTCGTTATCCAGTCCTCCGTTCTCCTAACCGGATCATTAACCGGTCATCTAATTGATCCAGACACGGTTTGTCTAATAGAACTCGTCGCCCAATCGTTACCGCCTTCCGCATAGGGCGGTCGGTTGATTTCTCGTTAATTCTAATGCCCTTTCGAGCCCTTCCGAAACACTCCCACTAACGAGTGTCGAGCATCGTGCCAGAAGCTGGAACGTACAGGCCGTCTCTCAAAGGGAAGCGGTTTAACACAGCATTCAAGTACCGACAAAAACACCGCCGAGGAGCGCAAATAGCCGTCGAGGATTGATTCATTGTTTAGGGTGCATTGGAACATTCGGTTCTATCACTGAGCAGTGCAGAAGGAAGCCATAAATTGTTATGGAGTAGATTGATAAAAAGAAATTTTGCGTGGGTTAAGCAGATTTTTCGAAACCGTTCTTGTCGACGTTTGTAATACCGTTCGACGGTAGGTGTTCGATGTATCGCCGGGCTCTGCATTCGGCGAAAGCTGCGACCGGAGCCTGCCGTGTCCCGCCTGTTTACCGTTAGGAAGCTGATGAACTAGCGGCCAGTGCATGTGCACAGTCTGGACAGTGCAGCTAAACTTTCTACGTGCAGCAGTTAGGGTAAACTTTCTACGAACGAGCGGGACAAAAACGTGTGAGAAATTTAGCGTAGTTCAATCGATTTTAAATGCACACGTTTCATTTCCTAGCTCTTGCTGGGAACGAATATCATCTTGCCACGAATAACACCAGATGAGGAAAATCATAACAGTTAGGCTGCAGTTTACTGGTAACCAACGAATTTTCAACCATCGAAAAAATAGGCATAAACGTGTAAACCATTTCGTATTAGAAAAACGCTTCGCAGTTGGCAAATGCGTCATAATGTGCTCAGTAGGAATTCACTCATGTTTTCTGTCGACATAGCGCATCCGAGTTCGATCATTCGGATCTCCGGACTGGGTCGCGTGTGTATTTGCGTGCCGATTATAAAACGCACGTCGTTCGCTGAGATAATGGCGTATGATTCAAGCAACTTTGGTCGGGGGGAGAATTAGTACTCATGCCCTTTGGAGGCGCTTTAAGGAAGCGAATCCGTTGAGGGCTATTCCTTTACTCGTGATACTTTATCAGGCATCAATGGGATAACGATTGCGCTATTCAAATTGCTGAGTAGCCAGCTTGCGAATGCAATACTACACTGTTGAAGCAGTTCACATCATACTTTACACCTGCCACAATCGATCGCAGCCAGTAGTATTATGCGAGAGCGGTAAACGTGTTTAATCTAGCTTACTCAGCTTTGTTTACGTTTACCGGATTCACCTACCTTTTATAGCAACCGATTCGGGCAGAACCTTGTATCCGAAGATGGCATGGAGATTTTTGAACTCGCAGTGTCCAGATACGGCCATGCAACCGGCGAAGAATGTAATGTGCCAGAGGTAGGTGAAGCAAACGGCAAATCCGCTATACGCGCAGAAGATCTGGACGGACGGGAACGGACTGAGGATACCAATCCAGAAGGAGATCATATCAGTCAGCGAGGTGATTGTGATAGAGACGGCCGCTTCGGACATCATGTGACCCATGCGCTCCGGAACGGACAGTTTCACGGACGTCCGGCGCCAGGCAGCCAACATGACGAACGTGTCATCGATTCCGATACCTGAAATGGTGAAAAATTGTTATTAGTAGTTTTAGATAATGTTTCATGTTTAATTAGGTAAGACAAAGTTGTTAAGACAAATCTATAACAATAAGACGGTACCAACCACACAACCCATCACAACCGAGTATGCCCGGGATAAGGCAAACTACAAGGAGGAAATGCCTTGTAAGCATTGTAAATAATGATTAATTAATATCGACACTAACGGTGTCGACAATACGGCTAAGTGTCCGTCATAATGGAGTAAATAAATAAAGACGCTTTTATTCGTAAAATAATGAGCACTTATGCAGTCATTCCTGAAGTATATTTCTGATATTTTCGAAACTAACAGCTAGATTAGGTTCTGTAGAAGGTAGCGGATTATCACATCTTTGGATATGTTATAGTTTGCCACATTAAACTTCAGTGCCTAATGCTCCCAAATACGACTATGTATCTGCTCAAAATCACATTGAAGTACGTGTTGCAAACATGCATAACTAGCATGGTGTAGCTTTGGGTGGATAATTACAACCCACACGACACACGCACAAATCTCCCCCACCGTAATGGGTTTATTTGCAATGACATAATCATGCGTTCATGTATGCGCGTTAGTTTCGAACCCAACAACGGGCCGACCGAATCGTTTCAAAAGCTTCGTTAACCGATAGGCGATAACCGATTGCCGGAGGTGGATGATCTTTAGCTATTCGTCTCAATAGAAAAAAAAACGCCAGCAGAAATTGACCGCTTAAAACGTACGACGAAATAGAACTTGGGTTTCTGCTTATAGGTATCAAGGCAACTGTTCAACTTGCACGGTAGCGGAATGTACGCTGTCGAGGGAAGCTTAACCGCAATTTCACCATTCTAGGTGCCAATGCAATTTACCGTTTGGACGCTTAATCACTTACCCACGGCTAACTTTACCGATCAATAAGCGTACGCGGTAAGAGACGCGTACTTTTTGGATGGTATGCGGTATATTTCAGGCGATTCTCGAATGAAGGCAAAATATTTATCAATTCCAGTACGTTGTGACTGTTTCAGTATTGCTAATAAATTAACTATTCCTAGTTATGAAAGATGCCCATTGGTATTGGATTAGTAGTAGCTTTTGAAAGACTTGTTGGTTTAATGATAGGATAGGACCGATTCCAACTTCCATTTCGATTTCTGCATCCACAAGACAAGGAAAACAAGTTTCTTCCTAAATCCAGAAACTTGAGGTCGCTTGAGGTTTTATACTATCGAAAGCTAAAGACCACCAGATCTTCGAAAATAAATAAATATATGTGAACCTCAATATATGGGATAATTTCAAGTTTCACACATATATAGTTCCCATCACCTACTATCTTGTCTAAAGTCTTCATTGAAGAAACTTCCGGCATCCGGTAGCTTATCAGACCATGGTGTGTAACGTATGGTGGTACAAGGGTCGTCAATTTGAATGCGTACGTGTGGACTAACAACTTCAACAGCCTTAGCTAGAGCCGGTGCTGTTATTGTTCCGCAACCAGTAGTGGTTTGTACCGTTTGTAGTTGCGCCACAGGTGCTGCTACAAGAATTTGAAGGTTCGGTTAATTAACCAAAGACGTTTGCGCATCCAGTACATGGAACTGTCTACGTTTCGGACGTCCTTGAAAGAATTAGTTCAATCTCCTGAATCATGTTTTGCTCGTAGTACGCTTCATTTGGTTCGAGGATTCATTTTCTGAGTGCGGTATACAACATATTTTACCTTAGACCTTAATACCTGTAAAAGAAAAAAAAGATAACAAGGAGCTCTGCAAACAGACCTAGCAAAACTATTTTTTTGTATCATCATCTTCTTCAGCTTTATAAGGTTCAATGGTCAGTGGAAGCTTCATTGCATGTACCGTAACATCTCTGGTGACCTAGTTCAGGCGTGTGCAAAGGCACACCATAATACCTACAACAATAACACCCTAACGATGGACGGCAACCGATTGATTGTGGCAAATTTGACTGTCAGTACTTTAAGGACGGTACTGTTATGGTTGAGATTGCGGTACCTATCTATGCATAAAGGCGGCAACAACCCTTGTCCATGATTTGAAACACCATTCACTATCAATTGCAGTTTCAAATAGACTTTAGCACAGTGTGGTGGACATAAAATTCACGTCAAGCAAGAGGTGTTGCGGTTATCTGGGCTAAAGTTTTATGACACTGATACTGTGGTTTGAAGATGAAGCGTGATTTGAGTATTGCCAATCCGATACATTTTACGATCGATCGATGGAATGATTCACTTGTTACAGTATTGCCACATGGTTATTTCGTTCTTTTGGAATTATCAGACACTTTAGTAATTCTTTTATAAATACCTACACTGAAACGCCTTCTGTGTTTACGCACGTCATGTGACTCTATTCTTTAACGAATTAACACCTTTTTGTGATTTTCTCTTAACAGTACTATATTTTTACCTCCACTGCCAAATCGTCGAATTATGGCGATCTATTTGTCCATTACATTATGCTACCCCAGAGAGTGCCCACCGGTGAGAGAGTTGTTCGTAAATGCACTTATGGCCGCAATCGTCGTTTGCGGCGCTCTTTCGGTGGACGTAAATTGCCGGCAATTGAGTGCATTCGGTCATGTTGAATTTTTCCAATACACCCTCGCACCCGCAACTCGCATGCTGAAGCAACCTCGGCGCGCACGTGTGCTAGTGTAAGACGCACGTATTGTTTTTTTTCACCTAACGCTCGGTTCGCTTGTACTTCTTTTCTTTTGGCATCATTGGCAAATACCATAGAGTTTGGAAATTGTATACATATCTCTTTGCCGAGCGGCACTTGTTATGCAACTGCCTTTTGTATGCTACGTATCTTGCGCACCCCCGAAACGGGGAGAGGGTTTTGTTCACATGTTTAATTGGCATGCTGACTGCTTGTTTTTTTTTGTTTCGTTCATTTCATAGCACCGAGCTGCCTACGCGTCTATTATTCGCGAACGCGTTGTTTTGAATATCTTTTTTTTTCTTCGCCTAACGGAACAATTGTGCAGACAAGATGAGCAAAATAATTCAAAAAATGATCAATTCAACACCGACGCGGCATTACGGTAATAGTAAGCATTTATAAAAATGGTACTGTTTGCATTGCGGCTTGAAATGATAGCGAAATGAAAGCAGAAAAGAAGAACAAACAAACGGCAGAAATGAAATTGAAGCAAGGAAAAGCTTCCGGACAGTTTCCGGTACGCTCGGTGTAGGAAAAGCGTGATAGCAAATTCGATTGATATGATTCGAAAACGGCATGTTCGTTATGAGACGATGGTTACCCAATCCGCATATGAAGCGGAGGTCATGATGCAAAGTTTTCGTGAATGTTATATTGAACCAGGAAGAAGATGTAACCAACAACTGAACCACACACCATTGTTATTAACGGAAATACAATTAGAAGAAAGTGTCACCCTTAATAATATCTTGCCACTAAACAGGCTGACTGATACAAGAAATTATGAGTAGCTTGCATAACCTAATATAAACAATTTATACTTGTTTGCAACGGTTGTGACGATACGTTTGTGTAGTGATAAACAACACTCACCATGTATGGTTGGTATGATGCACCTTGTGGTAGGTTACTTGTCTACTTAAACGGTTATTAGTATTCTACTCATAGACGATGAGAATCGTCGTGCTGTTTCATGATCGGAGTCTACTTAATCGGCGCAAGCACTGTAAGCATGACTGAGAGAAAACTTTGACCGTCTGAGGTGACATTGTTTTGGGGAAGGTTTTTATAGGTGGTACAATGTCACCCTGAAGATGATGCTATTGGTAGTAGTCATGGTCGTGCTGCCATAATCACGATTCATACGCTTGAACGATGACTAAGGACCGTGGAGATGGCAATCGTTCATTCAGTAATGCTTATTTTTTATGTAAAAGTTAAACATTCCCATCTGCTTCACTTGATGAATGATTATTGTAGTGTATTCAACATCATTATACTTCAATGTTTGGGTCAAAACAAAACACTCAACATAGCTTACGTCACTCACGTTGGGTGGCATCAATTGCAAGAGATCAATTTTGTCGACAACATGTGTTAGGACACTGTGCCATCTAATATGGTATATTAGGTGAAGCACAAACTTATCGGTCTCACCACCACACGTGCACGTGACGCGTGAATGGATTATGGTTTCGGGTCGATTATTTTCCGCAATCGTACAGTGTGCGGCGGTGCAATTTGAGCAATGTGGCAAGACTTACCAATCATGAGAAACGGTGCCGCCAAATTGATTCCGATGAACTCGATGCCCAAATACATGGCCAGTCCGAAGGCGGCAGAGGTTGCCATCACAGCCGACACGTTACCCATCAGACCGAGCCAGGGTTTGGATCGTACCACATCACCCATCATGCAGGTCACCACACTGGGGAAAAAAAGCAAATAAAAACAATGCCAAAAATGTTTAATAAATCAGACAACGCTCTTGATGCTTCTTAACCTTACCTGAACGCTATCATAAGGATGAAAGTTGAGCCGAAATACGGCACCACAGTGCGCGTGTTCCGCTCCAGCTCGTGGTCAAGTGTGCGCGAAGCAAATCGTGCTACAGAGATGTACTTAAACACTCCATGATCTTCTGCATAGCCAACGGCTTCTAGGAACGCTTCTTCCCAGGCAGCACCACGCGCATCCTGCCGTTTGGAATCGGCCGTGACAAAGTAAACTAGCTGCAGCGATGGCACCGAAATAATTAAATTATCTTCCGATACTTGCGTCCCACCGAAGAATACCGGAAACACGTGTGCATCCCACGTCACGGGATTAAACATCACTGGGAATGTTAGATTTAAGTCACCAGCTTCAACCTGACGAATAAAATAAAATGTGTTGAAATTAAATACACACACACTGCAATGCCGGTTCGGGTGAACCCACTTACCTCGTCGATGATTTTATCCAAGTTAAGAATATCGTTTGTGAAGCATTCATTCTCCCAACGAGCGCAAGCTTCACGGTAAGTGAATGTTTCTCCATCGTACTGGACCGTGGCGTTCTGTATAATTCCATCCAGCAGTCGTAGCTCCTGCCAAACTTCACTTCGTAAAAGATTTTTGTTGTGTTCGTCCTTCGAAATAACAATTACTCGACCGAACCGTCCTGTGGGGAAGGATTGAATGGGAGACATGTTGAGCTGACTTATACGCTGGTTACTTATACGCTTGAAGCAAGGTTTAGCAATGATCAAGGTTAAGCTAGGTTTTGCTACATACAGTCATACAATATTTAGTTTTTCATTTTCATAGTCAAGGATAACATTTGATTGGATTTTTGTTGTTGCGAAAGTTGTACGTGAGCTGTAATTGGAAATGACCAATTTTAAATTTCGTTTCCCTTTCGTTCAAATTTTCCAGCACGGTTGTGTCTAATCAATGAATATCGATTTATATACAAACATTTGTATATACATTTACAAGCATCTGAAATTTGTTTCTATATAAATCTTTGAGCTACTTTGAAGGAAACTAAGCCGTGGCTATTGGCCTAGAAACGTTCAAGAGGTCCATTCAGCTAGTAGCCTTTTGTTCGGCCACTGTATCCGATAAGATTGCTGCAAATCTCGACTAATTGTTGCTGTGTTAAAGGCTGACACTGCATGCGCCAGTTTCCTGAGTCGATAATCGGTGATCGAAATCAGTAACAAAATCTACATTTACCAGCTGCACACGCACTCAATCAGTCTAGTACTAATTAGCACCAGCGCCGCGATCAAATTAAAAACGCTCAAGAAGGTATGAGGTGTACCAGCAGTAATTGGAGGTCAATCTGTCTTACTTGTTTAACAATGGTGGTGGAACTACTATCGAATATGTAAAAGACACGTTTATCGATTAAAAGGTTCTTTCATTTTGGGAAACAATATTTTTAAAAAACCATTCGAGGTAATTAAAAAAAAAATTATGAGGAAAAGGATAAATGTGTGACCGCTGAATTACAAACGGCGTCAATGTTAAAGTAGTTGTGCTTTGATTCCCGCACATAATTCCTTAAAGTGCAATATTTATGGGTATTATCAACCATCTAATCATCTAGCATATTTTCATGAGATATCAACAGATCTATTTATTTAGCTCCCTCGTGCACAAGAAAAAAATCGCACGTGACACTAAAATCGGTGGACGGAAAAAATTATCCTAAATTCGATCAATAATTAATTGTTCTCTCTTGCAAAACAATGCTAGTAATTTCTCGTTACAAACGAGCTCACAACCGATCTACCGTTTTCTGTACGCTGCGGATAGAATACGCTTTACGCTTCATAAAGCAAAAAAAAACAAAATCGTGGGATTTATCGTCGGCATAGATCGTGGTGTACACCTCTGCTATTTACGTCATTCAGTAATGCATTTATAACACGTGCAGTACGTTAGGATATTTTCAGATGAAAGCTATTAGAGAGCAATTTTATTCCCACAGGAATATCTGCTCATTGTTTTAGAGATGTTCCAGGAGCATCAAAGGTGGATCCTGTTTTGTAGTAATTTGAGGCTGGTAAACAATACAAAAGACTTACATGTATTAAGGTTGCGCGACGAACTCTCTTTTTATGTACCTTTCTTTCAACGTTCAATGTTGCCAAACCCGTCGTGCAAGTTTAAGAGCAAAATCGGTAATGGAGTAAATTTACAACACAATTTTGTTTGGGGAACTATTCAGCTATGGATATTTTAAGACAACGATAATCTGGATAACTTGAAAATGACAAGAACAGAACCGACATGGATTGAAAATAAAAATAAAAATAGCGAAAAACTATTATGCAAATCTATTACAACTAGGCAACTACATCTACGGATGCATTCTGTTTGATAGTTTTGAAGTTTTGAAGATAAAATATTAAAGAAATAGTATAGTGGTAATGCTGATAACTATGTATTTAAAACTCTGCGGTTGTATTGCATATGATTTGAGATGATTAGAGGCTAAAGGACGGCAAACTTCTTGGAGCAAAGAACCTTCCGAACACACTTGACAATTAATTGTGACATTGATTTGAGTTTAAATATTAAATCAAACATCAACGGTCCGGTAGCCGGGGCGATAGTTAATTTTCATGCAGCAGTACCGAGGACCGAATCGCATCCGGACCGTTCCTGCGCATATTTTAGTCGCTTCTCCCATAGTGAGGACTGACTATTCAATAACTTGGTATCACTAAGTCTAGCTGTTATATGACCGGCATATCCAAACAGGTCGTTAAGCCAAGAAATTCTAACATCAACATGCGTGTATGAACAATATGTGGACCCCACATAAGAAATATATAAAACTTAATCCTATGTCTATAGAATTTAGGAAATTTAAGATTTTTCATATCTTAAAATTATCAACTAGGAGTGGTTTATAAGTTTTTTCATTAAAGTATAGAACAACGTAATCGAGTTGGCTAACCGCAATGGCTTAAGAAAAATCTCAGCTTCTCATCCAATCAAGGAAAGACATAAAAATGTGTGGAATTTATTCCATTCTTCTCATAAACCTGCAATATTGCTCATTAGTTGGTTAATTTGTGTGCGAAATTTGGTTAATATGGGATTGATAATTTATATAAGTAATATAAATATAAGAAAGAAAAAAGTATAAAACGATGAAGTATAAAAAAGCCAAATACGGCTCGAATGTTACACTTTGCTGACCACTGGTATCGCTCATAAACTGTTGGCTGTTCATTCTATAAACTTCGTTCAATCACAAATTACAAAGCATGGTAATTGCGCCCAGTCTACGAAAGTGACTGTATCAAGAGCAAGCTCTCGTTCCCTGCTCAGCATCATACCGAAAGCCAGTTTTGTATACCCGTTAGTTTATCGGTTAGAAATGAAAGTTGTCAAGAAACGGCCTAGCTGACGCTGCCAGAGTCCCATGGTGAGGAATGGAATTGCCTCAAAGGACAGCATTTATAACCGGTATAATTGCACTACATCCTGCGATACTCCGTTTCCTGCAAGTAGTGCAGCTGTATTTTGCTTGCATCCTTACCCGGTCTGGTAATTCTTCCAACGTTGAAACGGTGCGTATAGTTGACCTTGAAGTAGCTCTCAACGATGGCACGTTCCGATTTGCCCTCACCCCGGATAGGTGAGAACAAATACTCTGGGTCGATTTCGTATTTTATTTGTTGGAAGCTGAAATAGATAAAATGAGTACAGGTTACATTAGCAAACCAATCAAGAAACAGGATATAAGTACAGTTAAAAATTTTGAAAGTGTCTGTGGTAGGCGGTAATATTGCCCTTCAACATGTGCTGTTATCGATGCAATAACATCTCCGGTGCATGTGTTGGAACTGCCAATGCTCGTAAAACCAACAATATGGCATAGAACGTGTCTGAAGCAAATGAAACCCCGCCATCAAGATAAATGATTTGGAGATCATAAAATTACAATTTACGAGAATTGAGCGGCTCATAAAAATGCAATCTATTCCTTGCAATCCACAGTATGTGTGATGGTTAGTCAAAACTGCAAAGCGAAAAATTTTTTTCTCACGATTGCTGTTTGTGTCGTGCAAAGCAAATGGTACGGCACTGATAAAGTAATGGTTTGTTTTGTATTGAATTGAATACAAAACAAAAGTCTCCAATTTTTCTCGAAACACAGAAGAAACAATTGAATCAAAACGTGTTTATAACCTCACTTTCGTTATATGCTTTATGTTATAGTAATGAGTATCAATTGCTTCATTGTAACGAAAAATTGAAAGTTTCTCTGTTTTATTGGTTGGCATGACTTAACGATACTTTCGTTGGAAACGATAAACTATTTTTTTATAACCGAACTGCGTTCGCATTCTTTTTATTTTTATTTCTATCTATTAGTGCTTTTATGATGAAACTTCGTTTTGGTCTTCACGTTGAATGAATATCTGCGAAAACGTGTATGATTAACAAACATAGCAAGCTCATGATACATTTCGTGTCAAATGCTTTCGCTTTGCATATTTTTTCTTCGTTTTATTCGTTAATGAAGCATTGCAATTTGGTAAAATCAACAAATTTTTGAAACCGTTATCACAGCTAACCGTTTTCACCTCTGCTACCACAAGTACTTACCCGGTCATACATAGAAGAGCTAATAGGACAGGTATTATCAAAAAGTAGCCAGGATGTCTCCCAATAAAGAGACCCAGCTTGAAGAAGGATTTGTTGAGCGCATTATCCACACAAGAAATGCCGCAAGTCATCTGTAAAAAAAGATAGAAAAAAAAGGTTTAAGCAAGCAAGAACAAAAAATCAGTGCACTTCGCGCCGCATGTACATCAACTTAAAAAGGTAATCGAACTCATCAACTCATTTTAGCTAATGATGGATTAGAGACATCATGACGCACACGCATGCCGCTAAAGTGTCTTAAACCGGCGTTACGATTATGCTGCGAGCCTGGGCAACATTACATATGTCAGACGCGATGGGAGGAATAAAACGAGTGCACTTCACGTTGAAAGTGCCCCAAAGGTATGTTGGTCTATGTGCTGTCGGTACTGAAAGTCTGTACGAACATAAACATTGTGAAAAGATTTGATTTTCTCGTTTGATTGTGCCGAGCGTATACCACCATGCCCGGGTAATTGTGCAGCATAGACGCAAAATAAAACTTTCCATTTCCATGGTGCGGTTTGTGCCGACCAAACCGAAGTTCTTTGATTGCGAACGAAAGGGAAAACCTCAAACAAGCTGATTTCCCACTATTTGCACGATTTGAATAGTTATGTTAGGGCCACGGTCGAAAGCAAGCACCGCAAGATAAGGTTATTCAGATCATGAATGTCTGCTTTGACCTCTGGCAGCAAAAGCTATTCGGTTTACGAGCAGAAGAAGAAAAAAACACTTACAAACGAGAGAAACACATGTGACGAAGAGTTTAGAGATCCAGAATAATATGCTGGCAAGTAATTTTTCAACAAGTTTTAATCGTGTTTCACAGTTTATACAACTCATTACAACCTGTGTATCATCGAATACTTTACATTTCATAGCGTTTATGGCTAATTAGATTAAAGTGCATGCAAATCAAACGGAATGGCATGCATTACTCATGCAGAATGCAGCACTATTTCAAGTTTTCTCTAAAATATTTTCACTTTTTTATGGTTTTTCTGACTATCATTTTCATATCCTTTGACACAATTAAATTGTTCTTCTTCGAACCTTACAGACACATGTGTGATGTCGAGTTTGGGAGTGACCTAAGACGATTTTTCACAACAACAAAAAACTGTGTGTACTAAACCTACTCTCCAAACCATTATCTGTCATATCTGGCGCTATAAACCGGTGCACATTGCGAAGTATTGCATAAAGTTACCCAAACCAATGGGTAGCAAACAATAGTGCACACAATCACGCAAAAACACCTACCATATCCGACATTGACCCACTTTGTTTGACGATAATCTGATGGGAAAGCTAAATGTCACGTGACTGATCCAAGTGTAATGTAAGCTGCGTTAATTACACTGCGACAAACGGCCAACTATGCTTTAAACATCCGTTTTGCTGGTAGTGGTGAGGTTGTGGCTCCGTGAGAAAGTTTGATTCCAATTATGAACCCATTTTCCGCTCACAGCCCCCCAGATGTAATGATAGCTTTGCATCCTAAGGTTCCTGTGAGTTCAATGTGACCATACCATCAGCATATCCGTTTCACTTTCTATCGACCGAACAGGAAATCGATAGGTGGAGTATTTTTTCAGCGGAATTTTTTCGTCATAAACAAGTTTGCTTGCGAATGCAAAACAGTGAATACGCTTGGCAAAGGTCGACAATGTGTGATCATTGAGCGAAATGAAGCTTGCGCCGCGAATCCACTTGCGATTGGATCGATTTTCTCTTGTATTATCGTTATCGGATATATGCGTACCACCGTGTTCACCCCCAACAGTACGGTAATAATATCGTTCGCTTTTATACATTACGATCGATAGCTGCGTTAAAAATTTCCAGCATGGAAGAGATAGCAGTAAAAGCTGTATGGAGCTGTGGCTCTTGTGTTGCATGGATTATGGGTCTATTTTTGTTTGTTTCTGTTGTGTAATTGGAACGTGAAATTTATGATCGTTGAGTAACAATGAAGACTGAAGTACTCTGATTTTAACCAATTGCTCGTTGGTCGTTGACCGTAGTGATCGAATGTTTCGATGCTTGTTGATTATTTCCATTTCATTCCCATATCTCAATCGCGATTGTTAATTCACTTTCAAATTATATTGATTTACTTTGTAAAAGCTTCTTCCGGAATATTCAATGAAACTAATGTTCACCGTGTTCAAAGAATTACATTGAGGTCCAAGGAAAACAGCTTATTGTAAATATTGGATTTTTTTTAAATATTATTATCATAAAGAACTACCTAGTATTCTTCTTTGGCGAAACAACCTTTTCGGTCATGCCTGCCATTTCTGCCTTACTAGACTTATTGATACCACGTAGTTGGATAGTCAATCCTCATTACGGGGGAACGGTCCGGATGGGATTTGAACCCCGGTCTTGCCGTGTGAGGCCAGCGCCGTAATCGCCTCGACCATCGGACCGCCCCAACTGCCTAATATATAAAGTTTAAATTAAAAAAAAATAAAAAATTTTATAACTTTAAAAATGTTTAAAAATAAAAAAATGGTTTGCATTTTAAATATAAGTTTTAATAACGATAACAAGCTAGCCAAATTTTGATGGCGTAAAATTTGATGCAATGAATTATGGATTCAAACTGCAATTGGGGATGGATGAGAAATAATGGTAGGTGTCAGAAGGATTACAGCGCAAGTAAACCCGTCAGCATCACTCTCCAGCATCAGCAGCTTTGAACAATCAAACACCATGCTTTGCACCAACTACTGAGCCCATATATTAACACGCTGCCGTAGTAACAGGGTGTGATGTTGTGTGTAACTGCAGTTCACCTGTTTTCTTCGCGTTGCTCTGAAATACGGCATGGCCGGAGCTTTCGCTGGGTATGGCAGACAAGTGGCGATGAATGATACTGCAGCCGACACACGAATGAAGGTCGACCTATTTTCAACCGGTCCAGAGGGTCTGAAGCGATCTTAATGTTGCTCTGAGAGGGGGATACAACGCCTTTCTCCGGTTCATAATTCACACATAGTTTTGCCACGTTGAAAAACACAAGAAAAATGAAAAAAATTTCGGGAATGAATGTTCAAACCCTGAAATATTTGTCAGATTTAATTTTCAAAATCAGCTTGACCAACATCAATTATGAAAAACGCACTAAAACAAGAAATGAAATGTCGGATATCGATATTATTGAATTCATTGTTTTGTTCTACTACCTATAGGTACAAATCATGTCTTACATCATTAGCCGCCCAATGACCCCAGATTTTCAAGTTCAAAGGTGGAACGATAAATGAGTTCATTAGGGCTAACACCTAGTGGAATGCGAATATATTTCAACGTCTAGCTAAATATTATTGATCGATGATCAACATAGCAATTTTGGCGGAAGCACTAAGCACGTGTTAACTCATTTTTAATGACACCATATTAGCTACAGCCTGCGTCAAACAGCTCATTCCACACTACCTAACTCCACCGAAACCATCCCTCCGTAAAAGGGATCGCTGTGGTGAAAATGTTTTCTCAATTTGTTTATACGTCGGCCATAAGATGGCATAGACGGTGTTGAATAAAAGCGTAATGTGAAAATGATGTGGTTTTGAACAGATTCCACTGCAAGTGTTTTTAAGATCACCCATGAATCCATTGAAGCTTCAGGCAAATGCTACTTTTTACAAGAGAAAGGTGCGATTAAGTGTAAGAAACGGTGGAAAAATAAATAATAAATAATAACGCTATCACAATTTATATATTTTCACATCGTAAACTTTGCACTTTTTTTGGACGGCTACTACAATAAAAACAATTCAGTATAGTTTTTATGGTTAGTCCGTTTCCCCTCTGAACTCGTTTCGCCGTGTGCTACCAGAAAAGAGTTATTAGAAACAATAGCAATTTTGATACCAGTGACCATTTTTTTGTTCCCATTTCCTTACAACTAGTTCGCTGTTGGTACCGGTCAGATAGCGAAAATGGTCACTCAAGCACCGATATTTGGCACAGATTGCTGTCATTGAGCAGGGTTAATTGCAGGTGATATAAAGTAAACGGTTGGCTGCTGTTATAGGTACTTAGAATATATTACAACTGATCTACTTTACGGTGTTTGCACGGAGTTTAATGTGGCCGCTTTCACTTTTTGATGATCGTCAACAGATACTTGAGAAACATTTGTTAACCGAAAATATCTCATTTTCATATTGTAAACATTATTGCTTTTGATTCACGATTATCTGTACTAACTACCTTGGTATTAAGCTGACAAACTATACTGACTAACGGAAGCATTTGACTAAGCTGCATGTTTCTTGTTTGTTTTATCCAGTACGATAGCGTTAAATAACTCATGATCAACAAATACTGCAGGCCTCGCAAGACCTTAGTGTAATGAGACAGCAAATCTCGTTATTTCTTCCCCTTAGTAATGCTAGCCTTAAGGTCAGCATATCTCGTTATTTCTTCCCCTTATTAATGCTAGCCTTGAGATCAGCATATTTACATAACAACTCAACAAATTTACTTGTATAGTGGCAATTGTACAAACTACAAAGTACATTTGACTACAAACAAACTACAACTACAAAGTACATTTGACATTCAAGTTTTGATAATGACAAGGAGAGGAAAAGGTTCCAGGCAATAAAAGTTATCAAATCATTTCAAATAGTTAAACATTCAGTTTATAATGATGTTACAATTGTTGCTTAAACCAAATTATAACACAAAAAGGGACCTTTTTCAATAATGCATGCTTCTACCACAGAACAAACCGTTAGCAAATTCTTGTCAGCGATAGATACGTAGAAAGACTTCAACGCAACAAACGACGAACCTGTGACCAGAGTCTCTAAGCATCTTCTTTTAAAACGAATTAAGCTTTCTACATCTTTAATCTCTTCGTTCTATTAGACCATATCATTGCTATCATACTGACAACAAACAACATCTGTACTATTTTACCTGAAGTTTTTCTATTTCTTTTACATGGCATCAGTCATGGAGTATCAAGAGGCTACCTTCTCGTTCGTGCAAGTAATGTAATGGACCGGAGCAAAATATACGAGCGTGTTGTAGGTGCTTGACTAACTGGTTGTTGGTTGTATAACAAAACGGGTATACCAGTTTCAGTAACCGAAATGACCAAGCATAGGGAGGCTAAACGAGAGTTTACCACATTGAGATGTTCCCTCAACACACGTTCGATTAAGTCGCTTGTTATATAGTAACTACAGTGGGATTTAATCACCCCAAACAACTTTATATGATCTACCGTAGCAAAATGAAATCGATAGTGAGATGGAACGTATCATTTTGAAAACCGTGATGATATTTACTAGAATCAGTAGTTTTCAAATAATTTGTCTGTCATGTAGAAGAAATAGGCTGTCATAAGAAGAATAATCGTTAAGTACTATTATTAATTTATGTCATAGGCAATAAATTTGATCTGGTAAATCAATTTAAATGTCGAATTATCTGTTCTAAAGTGAAGTATGTTAAAGAAGGAATCATCCAAATATTTATGTTATGCCACAATTTTCTCCAACAAGAAAATCTGAATTTGAATTTGAATCTGAAGAGAAAATATGTTCTGACTGCAGTTTTAGCTTATAATTATAATTTTAATATGGAGAACAAAAAAGACTTGTTATTTATATCCAACTCTTCATTATCATTATAACCATCATAGGAGAATGCTCTAAATGAGTTTGTACAGATTGGTCGATGGAACTGCGTCATATGTTACGGAAATCCCTTCGACTCTAAGCTGTAGATCAAAATGCCCAGCTATAGAGAAAATGCAATAATAACCCTTTCGAGAAGCCGCTATCATCAACTGGTGCGAATGTGCATCTGTGTGCGAGAGAATTGCTACTTTCGTACCTAGCTTCCCTGGTCTCGTTCCAGCAAGGGTTTAACACCATGCGGATTGATTCCGAGAAGATAGAGCACACTTCACACCAGCTGGTTTTGTTTTCGATAGTTTTCATTAGCGGAATATAAGAAGCAAAGCTCGGCAGGGACTGATGAAAGGTTTTTCCACCGCACTTTGAAAATGCCTGTGGGCAGTGCACTTGTTTACTTTAATGTCTGCAGCATCTGATCATTTCTACCACATAATTACCACATTCTTTCGAATCGCGCCTTTGATTAAACCCTTTAACAACTGACAAAGTATGACATGAAAGTTTTCGTTACGATGGATTTCGTCAAAACTGAATTAATATCATGGAATGAAAGTAAAGCAAAAGTTAAACGCGTCTGTTGGGCAGCTAACAGGATCGCTAAATATTTCGTCTCTAGTGAACATTTTATCTATGAATGATCTGTATTCAATTATTTACATCCCATCATCTACTCACTCTAAACATACCTGATGGTTGATGCAAAATTGATTGAACACTCAATTTGACGAATCATTTTCTAAAACTACAACAGGCAGCCAAATGACCTCATTCATGGCACTACCGCTAACGAAGAATGCGTTAGATAATCTACGGCTTCGGTTGTCGCTAGTTGACGCTGCAAGTGTATCAACGCATGGTACAAATTGCGACGGTTAAACAAAATTTTGCAGAGTTTGGAGGAATAACTAAAACTACGCGCTTGTTAGATAACCCATCAGGTGATACCTAATACCGAAGGAGAGAAAAGAAGAATCATCGCTGGAAGGTAATGAGAGCAATGTAGCAGAGAATCGTTTCTTGGTTGATTATGGCGAATGTTGAAACTGGATTTCTCATTCATTGCATATTTATTCCTCCGATTGCTTGGTAGTTGTTGGCAATGGTTGTACCTATGACGAAGTGGCTGTACCGTTTGACTATATCCGCGCGGTGTGCTTAGTACCGCTAGTTTGTAGTATAACGACGTTGCCTTCTCATGTTATCGAAGAGTAAAACATTAAACATTCTTTAACATTAAAGGATACTAATGGTATTTTCCATATATAGTGTTCCAAAAATAGAGTTCATGTGATTTATATTATTTTTGATTTGAAGAAAACTATAACTAAGTTACTAAACTGAGTCTGAGCGTCTTTGCCTGAACCATTAATTTAAAGATTTGGCAAAAAAATTAAACTGTCATCCTAAAATTTATATTTTTTTCTTCACCAAGACTTCCTTCCAACCTTCCAACCAAATCTCTAAAATGTATCGACAGAATCCATCAACTAATAAAACAAAAACTAGTCGACTCCACACTACTGAAGGTCACAAGTGAAACGCTGCCTAATTTATGATTACTTTGCCTAAAACAAAACAGTGTTTTCAAACTAAAACGACACAACAACTAAGGAAGAAAGGAAATGTATACGGAGAAAGGTTCCACAGTGCGGATATAGCCTGTACGCTCGGCGCGGAAATAATGACCCACGGATGGGGAGAGAAGTGAAAAATAATCAGTCCGTGTTCGATTCGTTTCATTAGCTGAGCAAATAGTACCGGACGTAGCCGACATCGGACGAACAAGCAAATTAAGCACAAATGCTCGTTTTTAATCTTTCCGATACCTTCCGGACATTGAAAATACTTTTGTATGAGCACACGTTACACAAGATGTGTTTTGAGTATCAAATTAACCGTTTAGTAACATTGTAGGGTAGGTGTCGTTTGACGTTTGATGGCCAAAATAAGGAAAAACACGTTGACTTCAGATTGGTTTGTTTTTTGACTATTTAAGCATTTAGAATACGAATTCGCACAAAGCTTCAGTAAATTTGAATTGAAAATAGCTATTGTTTGGTTGGCATCACATTAAATCAATCTACACCAGCCGCCCTATCTTACCGATCTACATCCCAATTGCCTCTGTTCTTTTACATTACTTTTCCAATCACCAGATTATGGCCAAGAGGCAACATGTGCGAGCACCTGTATGTGTGCGGCCTGAACTTCTAGTTGGGAAGTGGTGCAGAACCGCAATGTTTGAACATAAGCGTGTTAAAATCACCTGCATGCAATATTTTCCCATGTTTTAGCATTGTATGTTCGTGAGGAATTTTACCGGCTTCGATTCCTGTTATTCGGCCGCAGCTCGAGAAGAAGCATATCTCTAGCCACGAAACGAATGCCACCGTCCCACCCTTAGGAATGCTCTCAAATGGAGGGCACCTTTTTCCATAGGATGGATTATTAAGCAAATTGTGTGATGTACCAAGTTTGTGTACCGTTCTCGTGATGTTAAGTGGAAGATGTTACCAAATACCGGTACGGTTAGTGCTGAGAACATACTCATTCAGATGTGGTTTGTGAGGAAAGAAGTATTGCATGGTGCATATCGTTATCATCGAAAATAGCGAGTAATGACCTTTTGATGTGTTTGTTAGATATAAAGGGCTATAACTGTGTGTTGCATTTATCAATTTTAGCAAAAAATGTTTAGCAAAGGATTGTTACAACGATTTTGCTAAGTGTAGAATAAAATTCTATGTTTAAATTCATAAATCATAAATTAAACCTCTGGTTCAAAGACAACTCGAAGACAGTTCAGCGAAAGAATACTGGCAAACATCATGAATAAAATAATGAAACAAAAGTAATAATAAGAAGCCACTTAAAATTATATTTAACACATTTAGCCACACCAATAATCAAGCAGTGTAAAATTGTCACCTATTTTCCGGACAAAAACTCATAAAATAGTTATCATTATTCAATGATTAGCAATTTTATCGAACCGACCTAGCCCCAGGTCCTGTTTTGGTTCATGTGATCCGAAAAATACTGGCAATAGTAATTATTTATTAAATTTTGTAAATCTTTTCAGCAACCACGTTAAACAAGATAGAAACAAGAGAAAAAATTCATCTACATTGCTAAAATTGAATCGTTATCCAGGATCAGCTTGTTTGACATCTACATTCAAGAAATATCACACTGGAATGATCTTCGTCGCGTTACAGAAGCAATTCTGCGGTAGGTTCCTCTCGTTAGTCTTAAGCGAAACATAACCGGGACTGTCAAATCGAACGATGCCGTCCAGGAAAATCAATGCTATGTTTATTTATGCGCTCAATGAAGCATGAACAAATATTGCGGCTCGCAAATGGGATGTTTTTGCTCGTTTGGCTTCCGCAGTTCTAGGCAAACACAACCATCCGTGCAAGGCAAATGTTATTCTTCGGTATGGATGGTAAGAACAAACTGTATGTCTCACAGATGGAAGACTACAAGGCACAGCATATAAAAAAAATTGAACAAGTTGTCAGGCGATATTCCGTTAGGCGCGAGGAGGTTTTTCAGGCTTGATGATTTACGTAGATGCTAAATTGTGTACATAATTAAATAGAAATTCAAAGTGTATTTGTTGATGTTTTTCCAAAGAAAAACGATATATCTAGTTTTCTACATGAACCTCAAACACATACATTTTATTTACCAACTGACCAAATATTATTTTCATTCGACGTTTGGTCTCGTAGTCGTAGTCTCGTTAATTTTGTAATAGTGGAGCTAATCTAATTCTCGTTTGTTCAACATGGATTGTGCAGGATTGAACTGCAGAAAAAAAGAAGTGATATGTGCTGTATGGGACGGTACCGATGTTTTTTGTAATATACAAAGTCCAACTGATATATCAGTTTTGTGTGTCCATTGTTCCTAAATTACTAGGTTTTCAAATGACGGTTAAACTAGGTTTCCTAACCTAGTTAAGTTTAATATAACGATATAAAATAATTTCACATAAAATCACTTGAACGATCGCGACAGGGTTACAACGTTACAACGAGAGTTACAAAGTTACTAAATTTGGAAAAGACAATCCCGGACTCTAAGGATATACCGTACATACTAATTTTATCAACGAGCTCACCCGGGATAAGGTGTATTTTGATAGTGAGAGAAGGAAATGACTCCCATTCACATAGTTTTGAAATGTATCATGTGAACTTTAGACATAACGTATAGTTTTAAGACTCATGGCCTGGCCGTCCTAATGTAATTTTTAAAAAATATGTTAAATGCATGTGCTGTTTTTTATACATAAAATAGATTTTTATATAGTTCTCATTTCAGTTGATATAACCACTAGCTAATAGCAGAACGATATAATATAAATAATATTCGTTAAATGGAATTCATTTATTTTTTAAATAACTTTGTAAACGTAGGCTGGTATGACATATTCACAGTAATAAGCCAGAATAACATTCAAAAGTTATATATACACATGACCGACCATCTTATTGTCGGTAAATACGAGTCGAGGAAGCCAGCAATGCCAAGGGTTTGGACCTTCATACAAAAACATTCAACAGAAGAAGAAAGTATCATTTATCCAACTAAAATAACAAATGTCTAATGCCATCAAACCTAAGACGCTACTATAACCAACCGTGCTAATAGTTTGATATAGCATAAATTCTAAGCTTCCACAATCATTGACAACCACCCGAGCAACCAATAAAGATGACAAGACACTCTCTTAATCTGCGCAAGGAAATTTCCCCCAAATAGCTATATCCCGTAGTAATGGTTGAAATGCAAATGACGAGAGACGGTGATACAACTATTGGTGTCACGGAATCCACCGCGGAATGTGTGCCGAATATATTCATTTGATGTTTACGCAGCAACAGTGTATCTGCAACAGCTACACCGATATAAGCCTTTTATCTAGTCAAATCCTGCTCGTAATAGTAATGAACGATGCAGCGCAGTAACAGGTATGTACCATGGACATGATGAACGAATTGGCTTAAGCCGAGACTTGATGTGATTCATACGAACCGGCCTTTAACGCACAGCTGACAGTGTTGCTCGGTTGAAAACCCTCGTCCCCGTACACAATGGGCATCGCCGGCAAAACCCAGGAGGTCAAACTATACACAACCGCATAGAGAAAGTGAATTCGTTCCCGGTGAACCTGTCATTCCCGAAAAAGGGGCTAACAGGTTTTATCACACTGCTTTTCATTTGGCCGCTTTCGGTCTCGCTCTGTTCGTTGAACACTCGCATCCTGGGGGTTTTGTTTTTCACTCTATCCCTTATTCACGATACACATTTTGACGGACCGGGTCACGAAGTTTCGGAAGAGTGTGTTGAGGGATTGCGGAATCCCCGGCGGGAAACGAACATCGAGAAAGGAAAACAGAAGGGAGATTTCAAAAACGCACCATGCTCACTGACCTGTGCCACCCTGCAAAGAAGGTCGGAAGGTGTAAAAGTGAATTATCCTCAAAATGTTTCCAAAAGGTACCTGGTTTTGTTTGGTACACTTGCAGCGGTTTATCACAAATCGCTCGACCGATACCAGAGCGAACGAAGCGAAGCCGAAAGGAAGTTGGTTACACATTCCACCTGGCACTAACTGCGGAGTGACCCTTTTTGGAAAAATTTTCCATTCTTGTTCTATCTCTTGCTAGGCCTGGCACCGCTGACTGTTCCAAACCATTGCGGGATTCTGTCAATATTTTTAATTACCATACAAGTCCGACCCAAGAATGTATCGCAGGCCAACTACCAGTTGCCCCCAGCATGTAGGAAGATTTCATTAAGCCCGAGAACTACTTTTTCAAAAGTTTCGACTTGTTGACGTGTTGCTTATAGCCCTTACCTTGATTAATTTTTGGCTTTTCTAAAGAAGATCTTTGGATAGGTGCGCAAGCGCAGCGACACAGTGGTGGTGTTGGTGGTGGAACGTTGCACGGCACCTTTCACAAGTAATTTTACGTTTTCTTTCGTCTCGTTTCGTTTAACAGCGTTCGCAAGGGATACCCGATGGGTAGTATTGCGAAAGACACAAAACCAACTACTATTGCACGGAACCTGACATACTATTTTCACGTGAGGCAACTACACTTGCACGCCTGCAATGGCTACTAACCGCTCGGTGCGTGCCCGCGATCGCACGTTTGTTCATATGTGTGAATTGCACTTTGATAGATTCGATTAGCTACACCGCATCGCAGCTGTTTATCAAAAACAAGGAACAAAGTAATTTGAATGGCGAGCGTAAAGTGACCAGTAAGAATGATTATGTTGAGCGATAGGAGTTGAAACAAAAACAACAACAAAATACGCACACGTCGAAACACTGCACAAGTACACTGCTAAGATGCACTAAAACTGGACTTAACTATTTTTCTTCACCTTGTGGAGCGGAATCAAACTGTAGGCTTACAGCACATACGCACACACGATATTTTTTTACTCTAGTCGATCACATACGAACGAGTTGGTTGTCTGAAGAGTAGGGAGAGGGCGGCACCGAAAAAACGATACGCAACTGACCATCAGACTGGAATTGCGGTTTCGCACGGTGCATTTGCCCCACTTGTTGGGCAGCCGTTGCTGTTGCTGTTGTTTGCCTTTGAACGCGATCGCAATAGGCTGACAAAATAATAATCGAGTGAACCCCTGGCTGTTACCCTGGTGAGGGACTCTCCAAAAAATATCCGACGGCTAAATTGACGGCTGTTCAGCAACAATCACACTTGAATTTCAACAGCATTAAATAACCGAACAACGTTGGGTAGGTATGTCAATGAAAGTTCACAAGACGAATCTTGCAACTCGCTGCTAGCATGAACACAGGAATTTGGCAGCTTCAAGGAAGACGCGGTTATCTAGTCTGTTCCGTGGATTCTTTACACGCATGCACGTGTAAAGAAAACTCCTGCTACCCCTCTTCCAATGACCATTTTGAGGGATATTTTTCCGATTGTATCTGCTAGGATGTAAATCTTCAGCACCACGCTAGTCCAATGGTATCGATCCACAAAGGTATGGGCCACCGAGCACCACAATTCACCTTTCCCACCGATCTACGCGGGAACTACACTGCATACGCGTGCGCACTCTCAAACCGTTGAATCGAAACTCATAGCATGTTCGGTCCACATCTCACAACGACGCTTAAGTGTGGTATCGTGAAAGAAATGCAGGGCTCTTGGGAACTACTACAGGGTTAGGAGCGATGATCGTATGATTAGTGTATTAACAGTTTACTGCAGTGTGTTATTAATGATTAGGTTTGGTATCCCTCACACGACTGGTCCAGACTAGAACACTCCCAATCCCTGTATGCGTGACTAATATCATGTTCCGGGTAAATACAAGTCAAGGAAGCTAAAACTGGCTGGTCAACTGCTCCTGAAATTCCATACCAGAAATAATAAAATCAAAAAATTTATTTCGATTAATCGGAAACATCACTCAAAAATTTATTATCATAGTTGAAATATTTTATCTTTTTATCTTTTCCTTTATACTATCATTTAATAAATATTTTGAATATATCAATGTTGAATAACATCAGCGTGCCCTTAAGAACTTTGTTTTATTAAAAAAGTTATAGTTTCAAAATTAATATTATATTAGAACAGCATGACCATTCATTGATACAGCAGTCTCAATGTGCAATGTTTCTTGAAGAAGCAGAATAATACAGAGCGGGAGAGGGGACAATTGTTATGAACTTATGGGCGAACGATTTCCATTGGTTCAACAATTTCTCTCTCGTTTGATGTTTGTGGTTGGTTGTGTAAGTAAACGGTTGCGACAATTGTCATATGCTTCATTCGTTCATCCAACCGCTCGGATGAACTCCAGGGTTACACAACATTCAAACTATGTGTTGTGCTTTTCTTTTTTTGAATAAGCTTTATTTAATTTAATTTAATATTTTGATATTTGTTATCACTATTACTATATTTATTGTTAATAAAGAGGTTATGCATCAAAATGTTGCTTGGCATGCAATTGAAAATGAGTTATAAATTTGTTCCACAATCATTGTCGATCTCATGTGCTGGTTAATTTTTTTTTCGTTAACCTTTTACTTTTTTATTCATGATTGGGAGCCGGTCCTTTTACTTCTTGATAGTTAGTAAAACGATAGATAAATATCAAAGGGTATGTAATAAAAATTACTTATTATCCTGGAGCGGGTCAGTGACGGAGGAGATAGCATTTACGATTGTCAGGACCGGGGATCGAATCCCATCCGGACCATTCGCGGGACGGAAGTTTTGGTATTGGCCGGCCAAGACCTCTTGAGCTTGTAGTGCCATAGAAGAAGATTTCGTCTTTAAGCGTCATAATTATGAATCTTGGTTATATTTATTTAAGCATAAATTAGGGTACAGTTCTGCAGTCCTACCTTTTTCTAAGACATTCCCATCCCCAGCCTTGGCTCGCTAATTTTGACTGTCATTTTTTTGTAATTCATGATCTCATGTGCTTACAAAACATTCAAACACACGAAATATTGCATCTTCAATTTAAATCTAATTTAATTCTATTCTATTGTAATCATGTCAAAAAATCATAAGAAAACGTATCTTTTGTTCTTTGCATATCTTTAATTTTTTTATTATCAGAAACAATAAGCTGTTACGAACTTTGCGATGCTGTGTACCAAATTGATTTTGAACCTTAAAGCAAATTTAGGAAAACATTGAAAACAGCTTTGTTCCATTTGTTCATAAAAATGAAACATAATTATAAGTATTTACTTGATCGAATGTTGAAAATAAAAAGTTCAAAGATCTGTTTCATAACAGATAATTAACACTCTAATTATTTTGTCGAACAAAACATGGAAACGACATAAATCCAACATCACCCCCGCTTTAAGCAACAAATGTACGACGGAAAAATTGTATTTGATTTACTTTACCCTCTCGGTACGAGTTCGATGATTTCTCCCGACTAACTGGTTTCGATTTCGCTGATCGTACTGTTTTCACTTTCTTTCTTTGTGTCTGATTTTTTTTATTCAGCAATACGGCCTTGCTTGTGTCTGCAATGTTGGTAATTGTAAATAGGCGGGCATTTTCATAGCAGATGCGATGATATGTTGTTGGTTCTCTGGTTTAATGAAGCAGTTAAATGCGGCATTAAACGAACGGTTTACATACCTTTTGGTGAGTTGATCGATTCATGAACAATGTTTGAGATGATCGATTGATAAGTTTGATTAGCAAAAGGCTTTCACGTACATCGCACGCACATGCATCACATTGAACTATTCTGTTTGTATGTATTCAATGAACTACATCTGGTGTTTGAAATACACTTGTGTCATTCCACTATTTTTCGGTTGATATTGAGCATTTGTACTTTAATAAAATTAACTGTCAACGCTGTTCCTATAGTCCGTTACTTTATTTTACTGCCACTTGTATTTACTTACGTACTTATCAAACACAATCAGCGCTTTCTGTCTGACACATCTTCCCAGTTTGGCCTAAACAAATTTTACAAACTGGATCGTACAGTGAAATTCTAATGACGAGACTAGCCCATTAAGTTCACTTCCGTTACTTATACACATTCAAATTTCCTTCTAAACATTTTTCGCTCGCACTCGACGTAGTAGTTTTTGCCAGCTTTGGACAAAGGTCTTGTCCGTTAAAGGCATTTCGGTTCTGAGATCATATGTTTCATATAATCACGCATTCAACCGCCGCGACAGGTGTTTATGGAAGAAAAAAACATTATAAATTTAAAAAACACAGAGAACAATTGATGAAGCAACAGTTTAAAAAATAATGCTAACATTCTCGGTGCTGTGTTCAAGTTGTCAATGTAGAAATTTAACCGTTCAATTAAACTAATTCAATACATCTTCAAACTACGCAAAATTAAGTACACTTTCATGATTCGCGTACAGCTATACAAGTTCACCAAGTAAAATAATATTTGAATCAACTTCTTGCACAAATTTATCGTTTCTAGCCATATTCATAGAGTGAATAACTTTTGCTTCGCAATATTCATATTACGATATGATTTCTAAACATATTTATTGTAGAAATAAAGTGGGATGTTTCTTTTGTTTAACAAACAATCCATAAAAGGTTTGACATAATTCGAATGTCCTGCGCATCCAGGCCCAGTTAATTTCCCGCTTCTGAAAGATGAACATTTTTGATAAATGGATGTGTTGCTGCACCAAATTAGGTCTTGAATAGACCAACGACGTTACTTCACCAGGGCGTTTTTATTATTAATTATCATTAAATTATACGTTATATTATTCCATGCATTTGACACATTTCTTTACTGTCTGCGTGGCTGTTATCAAATATCTCTTAACCTTTTCCTAAAATAGAACATAATTTGCTTGGAATTTGGTATGCAATTTCTTAGGCACAATTGTTTTTGTGTAATGTGCAGTTTTGCAGTTGTTATCGTGTATAGCTTACGATGCTCATGTTCATCACCCAAAAGACGTCAATGCTGAACATCATGCGTTTGACGAAGGTAGCATGGAGCGCATCTCCAATTATTGAGATGACGCGATCATAAACTACGATAAGTTTCATTTGTTGCCAGCAGATTTCATTAATGTGACCATGAATTTTCATCTTATTCTGGTTCCATCGCATGTGTTCAGACCACGAGGGCCACCGCCAACGCGGTAAAATCTGTCTAGCGTTTACTGACCTTCAAGTCTATAGAGCAACAGCCTCTAGATGATTGTTGTGGTTAACAAAACTAATCTCAAAACACTACTTTGTCCGATCTTGTTCTGTGAGGTATCGTGCTGTACACCGCAAAACGAAGAAACGTCTTTACTTTACCAAGAGTTAGTGATTCATTTTATTTGGCCGTCATGTAATTGTCCCTGTGTTAATGATGTTCAGGGGATGTTCTTAAAATTATGTAATGTAATGCGGCAAGGTACATAAGTTGGCGATTAAAAAAAAACAAAACATAGTTTAGTTTTTATTTTTCTAATTCTTCTTATAACTGTTAACCACTATTCACTATATCCATTAAAATTTGATGTAAATAGTAAAAATTACATTTCAATTTTTTCTCAAACAATATAAAAAAGGCAAACTAAATATTTATGGTTTACTTGCTAATCGATCTAGAAAAAAATCAATGGGACATCCGGAGACGTATTTCACAATCGGAGTAACTAGTTTTATCCGAGTTGAAATATTCAACGTCGTTTATCGAATACGCCATTAAGTATGCAATTTACAATACACTACACGATTTTACGATTCGTGTTTGTGAACGTATAACTGAATATTCGACACCCGTTGCTCGTTCCTAAACATTGTAATGCTTAAGCGAATAACTGGTAATAGCACTACTCACATTTGGAAAAAGAAAAAAATAGCCACCACAACCTCGAGAAGTTTTGCCCTCTTGGAAAAGGTAATTACATCAAGTTGAAAGAAAGCAGTGAAACAGGCCTAATCTTCGGAAGTTTGAGGCGTCAGGTGTAAAACAGTCTACTGCAGCATCATCCGTTCGCTTCTAAAGTTTGCATGGGTACTTTGGAATCATACTGCTACCACTCCTATCGCACGGCTTGATAATATTCATAGCAAGCTCATAAGATATACCATACGCATTCACTCCTAGCGAGACTGGCCAACCTACCATCGTATACTGTAAGCTGCCATTTCTTAGGCCTTACACCAATTGCCGTTAGAAGACGTATTGTAAAGTGCAAATTTTTATTGATGCCCTGCTCTATGGTTCCATCGATTTGCCGTCTCTGTTATCGCATATTGATATTTACGCACCGTCGTGACTGCTCTAGACTAGAGGAACTCGGCGCTTAACTCGACCAGTCCTTAGTTCCAGAGCTGATCGGTCCGACCCTTTGCTCCGCATAGCTGTCATGTTACATGATATATCTGTTGTCTTCAACTTCGAAAACTCCTCCCTACGCTTCAACGACAGTCTCTGACAGCTGAGCAACTGTACATGTAATGCCATAATGTATAGTAATACCGCAATTAGGCATCAATACGATATGAGTAAATATTTTCAAAAGGTGATAAGTGTAGAAGAAAGTTTGATTATGGCGGCACGCAAAGTCAAAGTTAGTAGAATGAATCTGTCGATTTTTGTCACTCAGCAACATGGCCGTATAATGGCGTTCCGCATCCAGCAGAATGAGATACCCAGCTATTGCTAAACTCAAATACTTGAGAAAAAGCTTCCAGTTTGACAAATCGGCATTGCGAAGCGTGTTTGCCTTCCCGTTTGTCTATCTGTTTGAGTACTCAAGTTCAACGAAAGCTTTTTATCAAACATTTGTATTGCCAAAGCCAAACGGGTACTCAAGTTTGACAAAAATCCTTCCGTCAGCTCGAGGCTACGGAAAACATTATGAGTTCTGATTTTATTTCAATTGTTTAGATTATTTAATTGTGAATTGATTTATGAAATAATTATTTTTAATTAATTTATTTTATTTATTTTTTTAATAAATTTATTTTGAACTATTTTAAATATTTCAAATAAAAATTTCATGAAAATAAAATTTTGGAAATAATAAAATATATGAAAAAGGAATGAATAATGTATTTTTTTTATAAATGTTAACTTATAGTTAACCAATAGGGTGTGGTAAAATAAAATTGTGTTGTTTTGATCTTAATGTCGTGCGCATGTTTGCTGGTGTTTTATATAGGCGCAAGTGTTTTATGTAGCCGGATTCCTAGCCATGACGATTCGGTACAAAATATACTCTGGTAGTTAGCTCTTAATTTTTGGTTTGAATTAAATTAGATTCGGTGGTTTGGTTTTATAAATAATTATTTTTAATATAAACCAATAAAACTTTGATTCATCCATGTTCCTGGCGCAGGAGGTTTGTTGGGATCTTAAATGTTAAATGTAGGCTTTGGATGGTCTCATTAATATAATGTTTTGCAAGGTTCGATGGCTCGCTCATACTCTGCAATAATTGTGGCTATCAGTTGTTTCAAAATTTACATCGTTGATGTCAAACTCGTTTTGTTCACAATGAATATGAATATTCTAGTGGGCCACTGTACTTTTGTTTTTCTGTGCGAATAATCTGATTTTTGGGTTACACATACAACATCAAATCACAATCTATTCCTGTGCGGCTCACTTTAATAGATTTACAGAAGCGTATTTGAACAGCGAACGGCTAATTTAATGTCTGATTTACATGTTCATATTTTACACCACTATATCACTTGGGTGTAAAATAGGCGGTCGGGCAAACTCAATAAGTTTTCAATTCAAACTTTAGCCGAAATATTTTTTATTAAATATTGCCTCTAGTATAGATTGCGTTTGACACCCCTGGTAATATATTTTAAAGAATCTTCAAATAACTTCAAAATATATTGTTATTTTATAAAATTCACGACATTTACAGTTCTAAATGGTTGACATATGTTGAAATATGTTGAAATTTATGCTTTTTTTTCGCTTTTGAACTTAAAGTTTGTGAAGTTTTGTGGCAAGTCAACGAAGCATGAAACTTGATGACTCAAAAAAAACCTTCGCAATGCCAATTTGATTTCCATTTGTTTTGACAAGGTTTGCTTGAGACAGTTCCGTTTGAGTATAATAATTGGCATGATAGTCAACAATAAGATAAAAAATTGATAGTTTACTACAGCATGGCTTATAAGACACTATAAGTTCAATCTTCTCAATAGCACTGTTACTCCCAACTACCAACACCGGATAATCTTCTCCTCTCACCTAAGCACGTTACCACCAGTGCCTTAAGAGTCCTTCAAAATACTAGGTCGATTGAAAAATCTTTATCCTTTTCCAGAATAAATCTAAATTTCGCGCAGAAACCCAAAGCCCGGATTACATTCAAAATCGCAGACTTACATCTTCTATTACTAATACCATTGGTCACAGAGCTGGTTTTTTGCTTAGTACGTGCGCTAGTCGAATAAGCCTGCAATCTTTGGAATCTGTATCTCTACTACAAAACCTGTATTGATTCTTCACGAGAATAGTTTAAAATTTGCGATCACATGACACTGCTTTCATATGAAGTGCGGTGCAAACACTTTGAATTGTTGCAGAATAGAAGTGGTTAATGTCTCATTCAATAATCTCATTATTTCAATTATCCTCAAAGTTAATGTAATAACGAGAATGAATAAATTAATAACAGTACACTTACTTGGAGGTCACAAGAATCTAAACTACAATTTCGGGCAAAGATTCACACACAACTTTTTTCCGAATCAATTGATTTACTTTATTTACAATCCTGGTACAATATTTCAATTATACGAGATTTTGAGCATTACACTGCTTGGTGAATACTAACTGTTACGTGTTGCGTTAAGCGCTCATTTCCATCAGCTACTAGTTACAGTCGTATAACAACAACAATAACAAATTATAATTTATGGTTACGGTACTGCACATCCGACAGATTCTTACCTAAGCAAAATGTTTTACAGAAAGTATATTACACAATGGAGTATGTTTAACATGTCAGTTTGCATTATGATTGCACTTAAACTTACAGAACTTATCTTTGTGTGCTTAATAAAGGATTGAATGTTCGAACCGGTTGCGATGACCATCATTGCACCAAACTTGTTGGACAATAGTGCTGATTGTTTTTCCTGCTGGTCGATTATGAAATGACTGCATATTTTATATGCCGTGCCGGCGCATTGTGTCTGCTTTAACACATAAAAACGGATTTGATCCACTGAAGAAAAAGGAAATCATACATTACACTTTTGCTTAAATTGAAATGGACAATTTTGTACAATTACCTCAGTCATTCCCATGCTAATGATGCCGTCCTGATTCGTATCCTTAGCTTTAAACAGCTCGAAAGCCATAGTTAGATGCAGGATGGCAGATATGAAGTCAGCCAGTCGAAGCGTTCCATCCCTTCGCATGTATCTGAAGATGATATGAAATCTAGTCATAAGGCTGCTCGAATATTACGAGAAATGAAAAAAAAATATTACCGTAAGATAAGGATGGAAATGTTATCCGTACTGAGCTGGAACCCGACATCGAACAGTGCGTCTCGCAATCGTTCCGCTTTTAGTATGCCCGATTTTTCCTTCGTATGCATCTTGAATACTCCCCACCAGGTTTTCAGATTGATCATGAATTTGTTGAAATCGTTGAAATTGATACGACCTCGATTTGTTTTCTATAAGCAAAAATGGGTGTGGTGTGTGATTACCGACGCGAGTTTTGCTCGAAACATGTACCAGAAATACTTACATCCATCAAACAAACCACCTGTCGACAAACGTCTATACTGGCACAGCTTCGAATATAATCATTAGGAAGGCACGCTTCGAGCAGTTCTTGAAGATCAAAACAATTTAACGTCCTGAAAGTAAATAACGTGATAGCATTATGATTCTTGTTGTTTTTATCCTGGATAACATAAATTACCCACAGAGGAATAAATCAAGTCCCGTCCAGATCGGGCCTCATATAGCTACAAATCCTTATATACTAAAATCTTCTACCTTACCTTTGATCGTCCGCAAGCTGCATAAACACCGGCTCATACTGTGCCGTGCTGCATGCGATACCATTGTTGTTATTATTGTTATTAGCAGAATCGATGGTGATCTTTGTGTTGGAATTAAGTAGCGGGAAAGGATCCATCAAGAGCATGGTTTGAGTTTCGAGGAGGGCCAACCGTATGGTACTGCCTAGCACCCTCACACTGAATGAAGCTTCTTCAGCCGGTTCGAATGTGGTAGCCATGATGAGATAACGACCAGGATCGAGCGAACACCGATGACTAATCTGCCGCGAATTGGTGTATTGAGAATTGACTAAACTTTTATGTTTCTTGAAGAAATTCTTCGAAAGACATCCACTGATGTTTTGCACTGGTTTGTTGAAGGAGAAATGATGGACTAAATTAAACGAACCTAGTATAAACACATTTCACGGTCATCTGCATACGTACTACTATTTAGATTGTACACGGTAAATCCGATCACTTTCGGTTCCAGCACACTGTGTTGATTGACTGAGATGATGACATCTTCCTTTTCGCTCAGAAACAGCTGCAGCTGTGGGTTGATATGGAACGAGTCCGGATTGTTGCGACATCCGCCAGCCGTAACTCCTCGCTTCCATGCACCCTGGTACAGCCGCATTAGCCAACGGCGGCACTTGTCCGCCAGCTGAGGCTCGTCCCTTGCCGTGTCCGAGTCAAGATGGACGCATTCAAGATGCGTGAAGGTTTGCGTCATATCGAAAAACGACATCCAGAACTCACCCTGATCGAGCTGCTCGATCAAACGATTCCGCTCGTTCATTGGAACGCGTTCCCAGGAATTGGAAAATGACGACCAGTCTCCGTTAAAGCTCGACGATTTGCTGAGTGTTTGGGCCAAAGGGTTTCGCAGCCGTACCAACTGTACTGTGTCGCCCATGATGGTTTCCGCCTGTACAGCATTAATGAAAATATAAAATCATCTGTTCAGTATGATTGAATTCATCTCTACATCGCTGCACCTATACCTTGTCCATTGAACAAAGACGATAATTAATTCCAACGTGAATGCCGTTCGGCAAAGCTTCGGTTTGGTTACGAATCTGTGTCATGGTACCATTGTTGATCGTGCAGGTGATGAGGCTGGTCGTATCCAGGAGGTTATGCAAAAGCGGTGGCCGTATGAGGATGTTGCTGTCCATCTTGATGGATATCGACTCGGTGATGCCTCCGGTGAGGTCGGCCAATCCGTCTAGTAGCGTTCCATACTTCAACGCCTCGTACGATCCATGCAATCTGGAACACAAGAAAGGAAGCATATATAAACAAATATCGTGCAATCTTTCAATCACGCAATCAATTGCGGAATTCAGCCAATGCATGCATCATTGCATGCGCCACTTACTTTGCGTATGCTTTCTCCAGCAAACCGGGCCAGAAGGAGTTGGTGTTTTGTGCCTGCAGGAAGGCCAGCTTGCCGTTTATTGTGGGCAATCGATCATCTACCAGAACCTCCATCCATTCGCCGCACCACCAAAGCCGAAAGCGAAACACACCATAGTACGGTTTGTCGAAGTTCTGATCGGCCGGTACAACGCGGTAAAACAAACCTTTCGATAGGTATAGTACGCCCAAACATGACACCAGCCACCGATCGCCCATCTTGCCGGGCACTATATCGAACTGTGCGGACGCATCGTTGACAAATACCGGATTGGAAACGATCTCATGCGGTCTTTTCCACTGGAAGGTGAACGGTGGCGTTTGGTGGTAGAACACGGACGATTGTGTGGCCGGGAAGTCTTCGTCCTCCCACAGTACGCCCTTCTGTTTGCATTCCGATTTTATGCGCTCGTAAGACGAAGTCATTTTCTAGCGATTCTACCGTTCCAGCTGGGAGGGAGTGCCGATTATGTGTAAACAACAGCAAGAATGGGTGTAACTCTTTCCTAATGCTTATTTGAATATAGTATTCTGCTGAGTATGCACCGATTTCATATACTTGTTCATCAATTGATCAAAATAAATCATTTCATGGTTTCGATATTGCAAATCTGGAATGAAAGAAGAAAAAAGGCAAATGAACGAGGGCAACCTACATCACGACGTTATCTTTATGAACAATTAATAACCATATAAAAAATCTCCTACAAAATATGAATTACTAACTAAAAAAAAGCATATTAAATAATAATTTTTCTCGTAATTCTCTTGAATATATTTACTTAGTACATTACATTGTTAGAATTAGCTTAGTTTTACGTAACTACAGACGAATGGAGACACTCAACCCTCTATTAGCACATCTACTGCCTTATTCCTCATTGTGTTTGGGCAAACTCGTATTAGCGTCAGTGAACCGACTCGGTAATCATCTGTTTCTATTCGTTTGTTATCAGCAGCGGACGCATCTTTTGCAAGTGTCAACGTTCGCTACGAAGCTTAAACAAGAAAGGAACCGTGGTTACTAATGCACTTTTGCGTGATCGTTTCTCATGGTAAAGCAATCCAACGAAAGTACTTGCATTGTTTGCTATATGAGTATAGGTTGGAAGTGGGATGGGTTCATTATGTTATTTTGTCTACAGCAAAGCGTGACGAATTAACAGCAACAAGCTCACCCCGATGTCTCTATCACTTTACGTTTACGCTAACACTTCATCCATTGCTCTGGTGCCGATTGACGCATTTCAATCGCATCAAAAAGAAAGCTATGTAAAGCCATTGTACAGCTGTGTGAATGCCTCACATTTCTTTTGCGTGTTACTTATATGAAAAATAATTTACTGAAATATCCTGAATATATCAAAACATATTTACTTCGATAGTTTTTCTCAAAAAAAAGACGGTCCGATGGCCGAGGTGATAACGGCGCTGGACTCAGACGGCAAGACCAGGGTTCGAATCCCATCCGGACCGTTCCCCCGTAGTGAGGACTGACTATCCAACTACATGGTATTAATAAGTCTCGTAAGCCAGCAATGGCAGCCAAAGAAGTGAAGAAGCTTTTCTCAAAACTCTCAAGCATGCCGTCGTTCCGTATAATATGGTTGATTGTTCACCTAACAGCGTTTGGCCATTTGGTCACAGTTTTGGAAAAAGCTAACGTAATCATAATTTAAGCATAATTTATGAATCAACCAGCCGTCTGCTCACTCCAACACAACCGCAGCAAAGCGGCGTGTTACTCAATTAACCATTCCGTGTTGCACAACAGCAAACCACGTGCCGGGGAACTCACTGCTGGAAGAAATCGTGAGCTTGATCTGATTTGTAGTTAAAAATGAAAAGTGTATCAGATACTTTCGTTGGAAAGTCGTTGGATGGTAAACAAATAAAAACGCCTAAATTTGTATTTAACCATACCAGAAATGATCTTTGATTACTTTCCAATCCAACTGTTCAACTGATCGAACAAAAGTCAGAAGATTTTTTATCGTTGTTCTAGATCAATGTACTAAAAATGTGCTAATATTTACAGTTAATATAATAGCTTGCGTAACTTGTAACATTTGCGTTACATTGCGAGACAAATAGAAATACATGCCAGGTCCAACATTTATAAAATAAACCATCCTAACGGAACCTGAATGAAGATGCACATAAACGCACGCCCGTAATATCATCACACACTGATGGATGGTATGCGAGCGAATTTAATTAACCCATTTTTGGTGTTTAAAAGCTAGTTATAGTTGCTATTCACAGAAGAAAGCAACGGTCATAGGAAGAGGCATTAATCAAGTCTAACAAAACCAAAGCAACACCTGACTGAAGAATATATTCACTCGGCTATATTATTATTATTATATGCTCATTTTACAATAAAATATGGTTGGAAACGATGCGTAACGTTTTAGATGTACTGTTTTAGTATATTTTTATTATAATGTTGTTTTGTTAAGTTTGCTACAATCCACGAATTTTAATTGATAATTTATCGTGTAACTTTAACTTTAATCAAAATACAGTGCAATGTATTTAATTTTCAAATTCATTCCAAGTTGTTTTATGCACTGTGCTGTTCAATACACAACTTTGATGTACAATTTTTGCCATATTGTTCGATTGAAATGATTTCAATTGGAGTAATAAAAATATGGCACTCAATATTCAATTCCTTCACCTAAACATGAAGTCAAACGAAACGATTAACCTCGATATTATTTATTATACCCTGTTTGGTATTGTAACGGCACAAACGCGGCGGGAGCTATGCTCCCATTCGGCATTATGTGATTGACAATTGTTTTATAACATTACACATGCGTACAATACTTTTGCGATCGCGGTCATGCGCTGAGACGAATGAGGTAAATATAGGCCTCCGACGGAGATAGAAGCAAGACAATAAAGCTCTTGTAGAGGGCAGGTTAAGGAAAGAAACAACTCTTCTGTTTTATAACAGCTAATTGCTTTATTTACATTTTCCATCGCAAGGCCGGTTCGTTGTAAAGCGATGGTGGGGAACTATTTGAAACCGTTCCTACCATACGTTCGACCATGCATGTATAGATTCTGCGTGCTTTGCGATCAAGGGAAAGAATAAACTTAATTCAAATACTGCTGCAGAAAAAGGGAACTCTCAATGTGGTGATTGTGTAAGGTCATTGGATACTTTTAAGTCTCGAAGAAACCGACCATTAACAAACGTAAATCAAGATAGTGCTGGTAGTTTATAGATTTAACTACTACTGCTCGTTCGATTGGCTAGTACGCATGGTAATGGCAACAGTGTTGGTGTGAGATTCTGTACACTTGCCCAAAGCGGAACCGTTCGGTATGTTCTTCTAACTGGCTGTGCTTAGCAGACGTCCTTCAAGCGCAGGTTCTGCCGTTTAAGACCAGCGCCACTATCTTCTTACCAACAGACCGGCCCATCCGGAGTATGTATCTATTTTGAACTTATGTTATCAACTGGCTACCTATCACATCTACTATAAAAATATTAAGGACTAGAATAATATTCATATGAATTTGCAATAACAAATCTAAAAAAAATCAACTAAGTTCACCCGGGATAAGGTGCCCATTCACGGCTCGGGTTGGAAATGTCTCTCAACCAATGTGAATTGCATACTACATTAAATTTAGCTTTATAATAATAGCAATACGATCTGCCCAAACTTTATGAACAAAAAAATCTAAAGAATTTTATTAAGTTTACTACCCTACACAAAAAATCAAATACAAATAGTAATCTTTATCGTAAGTTATAGACACGATACGCCTTATCCAAAAACGGTGCAGCAATAAACTCGCATACCCATGCGAGCATCCATAGAGGATGGCGGTGAAAGTGAAATCAACTGATGTGATCAACTTTTCCAGCCCCGTGTCAGGGCTGTTCCTGATTCGTGAAGTACAAGACAGAGAGATACTGCCACAGAACGAGACAATCGTTGTTTGATTTTCCTTATCCGAAAGCCAGTGACGAAATGTGTAGCATTTAGCTGTTTGGCTAGGTTCAGAGTGTGCGATCGTCTCTGCTGTGCCGATTTCTCTCAGCATCCTCCCGGCATTGGAATCTCTGCCAGATTTAGCTTTCGCTTACGGCCCAATCCGCACTATCCTGGCACGCCTTTCAAGCCATCAAGTGCAAGAGGTTGTGAAAGTTTTGTGGAACTCGATTTAAACCTGCGACTTGTTTGAAATCGAATCGAAACCGTTTTGGTAGTAAGCTCTTCTCATAAGCTTCCAACAACTAGCAAGTATTGATATGAGCGACACAAAGATCAATAGCTTTGTGTGCTGTGTGATCTGAAATAAATAGAACACCTAATTGAATCGAATGGGAAAAGGCACCAACTAGAATAGTAAAGTGTTCTGTTTTATGGTCTTGCCCTCTTAGCTGCCGTTCACGAATACTGTAACGTATTGCAACACAGATGCATGTGAGCGTAGACATGGAAACGGTTATAGCTTCCGCAAGCTTTTCTGCTTCAGCTGTAGACCGTCTGCTTGCCGGGACGGTTAGCTATTTTAATCGTCACTGCCGTATGGCAAGCAAACCAGGTGAACAAGGTACGATTGTTTATGTGTGTAAAAAACAGCATCCCCGAAGGAAATGGGACGGGAAATATCGGGAACAAGTGGTATATTATAACTGTTTTCCTTTTTGCTACATCACTGCCTTCGAGCGGAATGCTCCGGCCAGCGCATACGTTCCTCTGGCGATCATTCGCTCGGTGGAAGTACTTCGGAACATCGCACAACTCGGAGATGCTTTGTTTATATTGGCTTTGTTATCATATTCTCTTATTATTATTCCCATCCCATAGACGCTCTTACTTCATGTGCCTCGTATTTCTATCACAAGGTGCAAGGGTTTTTTTTCTAATTCCAAAACATTGCCTGGAATAAAAAAGGCAGTCTTCACAAGATGACTACAGAACACTGGCTTGAAACAACGCTTTTGTTGTAAGGAATATGTGGAGAGAAAAACAAACCTTTAATTAAACTGATAAATGAAAACAATACTAACACAACAACAAAAAAACTAACATAAGCCAATTAACTCCATTTTCTCTACACGTATTTTTTATTTTCCTACATAAGCACACACATTTTGGCAAACAAAACGAGAGGACTTTCCGCAATGGTTATTGTTTCTCGAGAAATTCCTGAAATAAGATGACGTAAGCTGTTATAACACGTCTATTCCATTTAAAAAAAACCTATCAGCTATTTTGTTGCATATTTGACTGCATAATGTTATGGAAATCATAACATTTCATTTGAAACTTTTTGTTCTTAATTTTAATTTCATTTATCGATGCAAACATTTTATTGCTTAAGTAACAGAAAGAGATCGGTGAGATTCATCACACCGAATGATTTCTTAAATAAGCCTTCACATAAACTCTCAACACTTAAGGAATCAACATAAAACCTTTCATTGCAATCAACTCAGTTTAAAGTACAAATAGTTTTGGTTGATGTTCAAAAACGAATGTAGCAATTAGACGTACTTACTATATGGAGAATCAGAAAACCTTCTGGTTTTCAAATACTGAAATGAATATTAATGTGTGCCGTTTTGGTGGTTGTCTTTCGCATGCCAAGCACGCATTAGTGAACGTTACTGGAATGTGTTCCGAAAATGAGACTTTGGAAGATACTGTGTTCTGGTACGCTAAAAGTTGAGTGTTGTACATTGTTTGATTGAAGAATTGATGAATGAATGAAAATTTTTCAAATAAACTGTTTGTCCAGTTGTTTAATGAAAAAAAGGAGAAGATACAACTGAAGAACTTGATAAATAATCCTTAAATTTGAAATAATTAAATGAAGAATTAGGTCATGTCTGTCTGGCTGGTAATCGGATAATCAGTGTTTGCTACGAGTGAACGATCCGGCCATGTGGAAGATCATTATCACTATCCCACCACTTAAACCCTTGGGGTATGTGCGATAAAAAACGATACTGTCTTAATTTTTGATGATTTCCAGTAGAGCACTGAAGTAGATTACTAACAATGTTTACAAAGCCAATGTAATTATTTTATGTTTAATTTAACAACAACTTCTGAGGTTGGGAAAATAGTTCATATAGTTATTTAGTTTCATCAAACTTTGCATGATCATAAATGTAAAACTGCATCGAATCATGTTAACGTTAACGCACTAACGCACTGCTATTTTGCATAAAAACGTATGGATTGTTATCATTAAAACTGCTCGATGTACTATTTTCCAAATAACCAATAGCCAAATATAAATCGCTCTTAACTAAGGAACCATTCGATAGAGTCTCTCAAATAAAATAAATTTTGCTTATTTCAAATAACAGGGTCTGAAGGCTTATTTAAAAAAAACCCCAGGCTTGGGGCGGTCTGGTGGCCGAGGAGATAAGCGGCGCCGGTCGTAAACGGCAGGACCGGGGTTCAAATCCCATCCGGACATTTCCCCCGTAGTGAGGAGTGACTATCCAACTACGTGGTATTAGTAAGTCTCGTAAGCCAGAAATGGCAGGCATGACCGAGTAGGTCGTTAGGCCAAAGAAGAAGAAGGATGTGAAGGGTTTGGAGGCTATCGATGCTGCGTCCACAGAAAAATTGATCCCTGAATACCAAACTTTTTTTCAGGAAACGCTTTAAACTCCGTGCATTCAGAGTTATACAAAGATTCTCAGGCATACAATAAACGTTAGTAATATACTTGAATATCGACGTGAATTTGTTGTAATTAGAAACTACGCTTAAAATCACCAAACTATGTGGAAATGATAAGATTGCAATTTTTTATAAATAATTAGAGGTCGACAACATAAATTTTGGACACGATTACGATAACTAAGTTGCGGTGTAAAACTCGAACGATTGCAAAACGTCTCTTCTGCGATACTTATCTATTCATATTTGTAAGTGGTCGAGGACAGATATATTAGGATCCTTTTTAACTTAAGCACAGCAACTAGCCAGATTTGAATAATTTTTGGTAGTTGGATCGCTGACTATAATAAAAAAGGCTTCAGAAAGTTTACAATGCTGAACTCGAACCCGCATTTGTTAGAGGTTAGTGTGATACGCATAGAAGAGGTTAGTGTGATACGAAGGATATGAGAGTTGTTGAACTACCGATCACATTGAATTATATTTTAAAATACCTCAAAGGTAGTTCCGTCCTTCTCAAAGCAATAATAGGCGACAAGATTGGACTCATAATGATCATCACCAACTCAAAACTTCAAACTCAGAACTCATCTATATCCGGTTACTTAGCAAACATCGAAACAAGCATGTCTGTTCGTTCAATCAATACTTGAATAGGTATTCCATATAATCGCATCAAAGTTGTTTGGAAAACCTTGCCCTTCCATTCGACAATATCCTCCCTTGTTCTATCTTTTAGATAAGGGCAATAGACTTCTTCGATTAAACCAATCGTTTAACCCGTTATTAGTTGCTTTAATTTTATTTGGATTTTTGTTAAGGATGTTTTTTTCCACATTATCATTCAAATCATAATGATTTTTTTTGCCCATTTCATACTACTCTTAAATGAGATTTTTTATATAAAATTATTGTCAAGTAAGTAAAACTGTAGCAAAGATAGTTGATACAATACAAACATTTACTATGCGGCCCTTATCAACATGAGTACTTTCCGTCGATTCTATGGTAAGCAACCAAATCAAATAAATGTGTAACCCCTGGATATCACAAGCGTTAGGCAACGGAATCGCGTAGAATATCGAAAAAACACGTTTTGAACGGTGAGTAATTCTTCCACACGACCACTTTCCATGTAAGGAATGTTTGATCGCGGTACCAGTTGACCAGTGCGAGGAATTGAAGCATGTAGGTGTTTAAGATTGTACTTGATCCGTCGGACACATTTTTGAGCGGCAACGTACTGGTTTGCCCACTCGCTACCATGCGGCTGCTGCACCTGGCACGTTTGTATATGCGACTGCCGATTATAGTCTACGCTTTGTACAATTGAACGTTGACGTAAGATCCCCCGGACCGTGGGAGTTGTGAGCTGTGCGCGAGTGTGTATATGCAGAACTTTTGTTAATTGCAAACGTTTCAGTATTCCAACGGATGTTGAGCAATATAACATTCGGAGTAAATTTATAAAATTCAAATCATCTTACAACTGAAGCGCGAGTGGAACAGATGCGCTACATTTTTTGAGTATACTGTTGCACATTATTATTATGATTTCGCTCAACAGTGTTATAAATTAATGGCTTAAACATTTCAAGCTTTTTTGCATCACGTTTCTCTAAGCACGGGATCTTCTCGTTCAGACGCCGTTGGACAAGCAAACACCTTGTTACCAAACGTCGCTCGCCCGCTTTTGCATTCCGCCGTAGATTATTTCATCGTTTACCTTTATGGACGTTTGAGGAATTCTCAAGTAAGTAACGACGGTTGCATAAAATACACCCAACCTTTCACGCCTTTCCGAACGTTAGTATAGCGAACGAAAACAATGCAACGAGGCATATGATGATGCCGTCCAATGCCGTCACAAGGAAAGCGACCGCCGCACTGTTGACCATATAGCTGAGAAATTAAGAAGCTGAAGTTATGGTGACCATTTTGTTAAAAGATTGTACTCCGGTCACATTTTCGTCATATTTCACTGAAACATTCCAGCATGTTGAGCAATGCTTTAGTGAAGAGGGTTGTTCGTAAAATTAAGACAGATGTATACAATTCAAAACATTAGCAGAGCGAAAAGTGTAACATTTTACCTGCATTGTGCATGTTTGATGATCTTCTCCATTACTAGTGTTGGGTAAATCTGATTCAGATTCATGAATCTGAATGAATCTTTGAACTGAATGAATGACTCTGAATCTCTATTATAAAGATTC
>KB663755.1:1402194-1417701 GCA_000349025.1 Anopheles minimus
ATCTTTGGGGACTTATGAATCTTTTTGGAGTCGACTCATGAATTGAATGACTCTTTAATGAAGATTCATATGAATGACTCTTTCGATAAGATTCATTAAGCACAACACTATCCATTACGTTTTAACGTTTGAGTGTCCACAACTATCCAATACATGTGCTGTACTACAAAAACAACATACATGTTACGCCATGCTTCCTAATCTTTCATAGAAACCCCATTGAAAATATTCTTTTTTTTTACTCTAAATCGCAAAAAGTTCAACGACATCCTAGCGCAATGTGAAATTGTTTCAACGATGGTCGAAGCTGGCCGATTCGTAAGTGTGATTGTGTCATGGCCAACGAGTATTATGGGTTGGCATGTTG
The DNA here is from genome assembly GCA_000349025.1 of Anopheles minimus. Taxonomy (NCBI): domain Eukaryota; kingdom Metazoa; phylum Arthropoda; class Insecta; order Diptera; family Culicidae; genus Anopheles; species Anopheles minimus. The sequence goes on from KB663755.1 coordinate 1,402,562, forward strand.
CGGGCTTAACCACTGCTGGTGCTTTGCACATGTTGACGTGGACGAAGATTTTGCATTTTGTTAAGTGCTTTGCGTTTGAACATATTTTAAGCCTGTCGCGTCACGCGAATGTGCGTCTGTGTGGAAATTTGTTACTTTTCTTTGGTTATGGTTTTTTATGTTGTTTGCTTTTTGTTACGTACGAAGTAAATGTGACAGGGAGACAGAATAAACATAAATATTTTGTCTGTCTACAAATTCCATTTGTTGAATGAGTGGCCCTCACTTGTATGGCCATTTTTTTATTTTTTTGGTCCATGTATAATTAACACCAGCAATGAACTCTTTAAAAAAAACCTCATTGATTAATGAACTACAATATTTTATTTGTTGAAAAGTCAAACAACTCAAATAATGGCCAAACAAATATTTCTTAAAATTTGATGTTGATGCTTTCATTAACGTATGTAATTTTTGGTTAATATATCAGTCACAGCAAACGATTTAAATGCGTTAGCGCCAACCAAAAGTTAGTAGCACGTAATAAATATGACCCTAAAACGAATTGAATTGGACAGTTTTCTAAGCTGGGACGCAACGATAGCCATCCATTACTATCAATTCGGCCCCCTCACGCTCATTGACATCCTTTACGTGATCTCATGATTATGCTGTACAACGATTATAATTAATTCTTAATAATAACGATCACCGGCTACACTGTTCCACAAGTACATGATTATCTAATGAAATCGTTCAAAACCATCGATCAAGGAAAGCAAACAAATTCTCACCGCTGATTGCACAAATAGACAAAGGAAGGATTTAGAAATAATGGTTTAAATTGAAATGATACATAGTTTGGTAAATGTTCTGATGTGGTGGCTGATGAAAATAGAGTTTATGAATCATTGGTGAAATTAACCATTGGGATAGAGGTCTATCACACGGCAGTACGAGTGCAGAACATTCCTAGTAAGTACTGACAAGTCTTATTTTTAACAGCCTGGTTGTTCTACCCGCAAAGAAAACTACTGATAAAATTCGTTCTGTTATCTATTTCAACCTTTGTTTTCCTGAGTGTCCATCATACACAATGCGAAGAACCGTCAATTCATAAATTCACATATATTTCAATTTTCAATTTGTTCGATTTTCAGCTTCAGGCCTCTGTCAAAAACCAAAACCATCACACTCTTTTAACACACCGCATGATGGATACATGAAACGCATTTAATGAACGGAGGAAATAAAACCATCTCTTCAAGCTTTGCGCTACATTTCGAAGAGTAGATCAGTTCTGAGATGCTAATCATATAATTTATCCGTTAGCTGCTCAGACAAAACGGTAAAATTTCTGAATTGCATCATGTTGCTGCAGTCTCGCACACACATACACACATGCATGGTGAGGTGGAAAAACTGCATCAAAGTAAAATTTTATATTTTTCTTAATTTCTTTTTTATTTTATTTATTAAAGCAACAAAATGTCGGAAATTACATCAAATTATGTAATCAATTCAGATTTGTTCGAATTAGCCACGTTTGGCACGAATTATGGCTTTTAGAAGGCCAATGAAGCCATTGCATGCTGCCCGAATGTGGCTTTGCGGTATTTTGGCCCATTCTCGGCGATGTACTTGCTTGAGCTGATCGACGCTTTGGTATTTTTTAGTGCCAACGGATTGGTATCTTTTGATTTTGGTGGCGATTGTGCGGTGGAACTGAAGCGAGGGACCTCATTTCGTAAACATTCTTGGGTGGCGCGTGCTGAGTGCGATGGTGCTGAGTCCTGTTGGAATGTCCAAGTTCTGCGGCCAAAATGTTTGCGTGCCCAGGGCTTCTAACGATAGCCATTTGGGGTTTTCCAGCCAAATGTTAAGCAATTACGCTATCACGCATGAAATTGAACGTTCAATTTCTTCTTCTTTGGCGTAACGACCTACTCGGTCATGCTCATGCCTGCCATTTCTGGCTTACGAGACTTATTAATACCACGTAGTTGGATAGTCAGTCCTCACTACGGGGGAACGGTCCGGATGGGATTTAAACCCTGCGCGACTGTGTGCGACCAGCGCCGATATCGCCTCGACCATCAGACCGCCTCCGCGCCATCACGTAATCAGAAATATATTTTTTTTTATAAGTCCAACCAAAATGTTCAGAGAGAAGTTGAAGTAATAAGGCCCTTTTGATATATGGCATTTGACAGGAAGAAAACCGCTGACCGTTTGAAGTTTGGTAGACCGAATTGAATCAGCAGATTACACGTTTGTTTACGTTTTATTTGTGATACAGAAAATCAATTAGATCAATAAATTGTACTATCTGTTTAAAAGGAGTCAAAAAGGTAACAATGTGTGAATAACAATGTAAGGTAAAAATGCGAAGTAATAGCAAGATGTTTTTTTAAACATAAAACTTTGGTTTTCACAGTTGCGTTCAACATAAGATAGAAAACGGTAGTGCCAAAAACCACTTTCTTTACGAGTTTGGTGAATGATGATTTCAATCACTTTCACTGGAGTTGGATGTTACCATACATGGGTTCAATGTGTATAACCGTAGCGTAGACAATAGTGATATATTCTAGATACCATAAACGCGCTTAAAGCAATGCTCGACGTTATCGTATAAGCAATGCGGTTGTGTAGAATGAATGCTATGTATAGATCTGTTCAGTGAGTTTCGGGAATTGATTCCAGCATCTGCAAACAAAAGTAACACGCTTCAACCAGAACGAAATGAAGCATTGCACTAAACTTCGCATAAACACAGCAAGCGCAGTTTTTTGTTCTCTTGTTAACTATATAACCTTTTGTTATACTTTTAATAACTTGGATGCTTTAATGTACAATTGAACTGTCGAACTCAATAGCACTATATGTTGTCTCGCCTAGCATCAACGAAAGATTGTTTGACCGGCTCAATGTTTACATCGGTCAACCTCCTGTCAAACATAAATCCAAGATGTCCGAGCAAGAAAGCGCTATTACTACACCTCCTCTCAATACACTTCAACGAGTTCAACAATAAAATGCTCTGTTGCAGATGAGCGGTTCAGAAATGACAGCAATCTGAATATTGTTGCAGTTTTTTCATCTCACCCTGTACAATAAGAAGCAAGAGTACAAAGTGCACATGTAGTCAGACAACAAAAAAACAAGTGACTGTAGAATATATAACATACGCATTGATGTGCGACGATACATTCTTAAGAATAGGATTATTCAAATATCTAAATCTTCATTATTCTCGAAGATGCAGCTTACCTTGACGGTCCCTCGTATTGCGAGGGCTGAATGAAAAATAATCCCAACACAATCATGCCATGCAATTTCCAAACTTAGCTTTAACCATGCAACATATTTTTCTTTAAAAATTAGGAAACATTTATTGTTTTCAATAGCACTCTCACTCAATTGGTCACCAGCTTTCCGAATGACGGGTAGCAGGTTGAATGAGAATGAAATGTTGAACATGCGAATACACTGCTATCTCTTTCTCTCTCGCACACACACACACACACACACACACACACATACACACACACACACTACACTTTTCCGCTATTGCAACAGTAACCTTTCAGCTGCGTACGAGATGTTCGAAAGCCGGCAACCTAAATGCAGGACGGCTCTCAAAATATGCTATGAAATATTAATGTGTGATTTCCAATCTGCTGCGAAGAGCGACCAGAAAGGTAACGAACCCGCAAAGCGTGAAAGTATGCGCGATGCACGATGAGCTGAATTTCACTTCACCTCAGAGGCCACCGATGACGTTGCGAGGGAAATAGTGGGAATATGAATACAAAGCTATATGCACACTGTCGTTTGTACACTCGCACTTTATATGCTACTATCTGCTATCAACACTCTCCGTGCCACACTGCAGTAATGGCTGTGTCTGATGCCTTTTCCATGACGCTTTACGGGTTTTTTAAGCTAGTGAGTATGTTGCGAATGATCATTTCAGCTCAACAACAACTTCTAACACAATTTTCGATAGCCTCTGCCACGGCCAACATCACTGCTACGCACACTTTACGGGAGTTATCGCTTACCGCAAAGGGGGTTCGTGGCTTGCGTTCTTCACAGATCTTTCGATCGCGAACTGGTTTTGAGGTAAAGATCTCTTCCAGTTGGAAAGGCACATACGAGTTCACTGCGGTACGGACAATTTGCGATCTTCACTTCATCTATATGCAAGGGCACTTGCGGGACTTTTAATTACACTAGCTCAAACACACGAAACCTTAACCGAAACCCAAGCGCTTAACGTTACGCCCAACGATGCCAACGATTAACGCTGGCTCGTATAGTTACCTTTCGCACCGTTCCTAGTTTGCATGGAATGGCTGGCGCTGGTGATGTTCGTAAAATTCTTTCGCCATCAGAATGGACAACTTTGGCAGAGGTGAACAATTAAAAATACGGAAGCATTTCGCACTCGGGTGAATGTTATATTCGGTGGAAATTGTATGTCGAACGCACCAAAACGACATAAATGATCGCGACTACACCCGACAAGGAATTTCGAAGAACTGGTCGTGCTCTCGCGCATACCACTACCATGGCGAAACAAGCATACACAATCGAACATTCGCCCTCTCTCTGACGCTTTGTTTTGCCGCTTCATCTTATGCCTTTCGCATGAATGTGCTCCCCAGAGGCACTCCGTTGGAATTGTACTGTAGTATCTGCTGGGAGGAAAAGAGAAAGAGTATCGAAATTTCCCCTTCAGAATTCTAGCCGATCGTAGAAATAAACGAAACAAAGTTTTTTCATGATTTAGCCTTTGTCTATACAATCCGTCCACAGCGCGTACCAAAACCATATGGACGCTCGTTTTATGTGATTTTTTTTTAATTCTTTAGAGATAGATACAAACATTGTTTGTATGATTTGTATAATATACAGTTCCGCATGTTTTCATGGTTTTTTTCATTTTTTTCGTCAATTATTACGTGTTTTGTAGCAAAAACAATTATTTTAAGCGCATAATTATATGGGCTCTGCGGAAAAAATCATATTCAATAATGTACTTAAAAATCGTAAAAAAATTCTAAATGTTTCTTCGCATTATTTTACACTAAATAATATTATTGACGATTTTTTGAATGTTAAATACCTAACTACTTGATTAGCTTTTCTCCCAAGAGTGTGTTGCTGAGCGAACCAAGTTTTGATATATCAAAATAAATATATGTGTTGATAGTGAGAGGCCTGCAATGATAGCAGAAGCATTACATACTTAGAGAAGTACCGATAAAAAAGTGACTCAAACAGGGCAAAACGGCCTATAAAATTAAACAACGAATTTTTCAAAGAACCAACATCTTCAGAATGATAGAATGATTCTGGCATACTTAAGGGATGTTATCATGATCTGCTTTTTTTCTTATAATTATATATTATTTTTACACACTTTACCATCACAGTTTTCTTCGATCGCTTTTTACATTTTTTGGCGATTTTATAAACATTATTTAATGTGAAAAACAAATATTTTTCCGAAGTGTCCATATAGTTACGTTTCGGTCCCTAAATAGTTTTGTTTTTTTGCCATATAAAGCGTAATAATTTACTTAAAGATATGAAAAAATGTGAAAATTTATGTTAAACAAATCATACGAACAATGGTTATACCTATCTCGTAAGAATTTAAAATGATGAGTTTCGAGTTGTGGTACGCGCCATATAGTTGTGGTACGCGCCTTATAAGCTAAAAAAAATATCGTCTTTTTCTTTGGCATTACGACCTACTCAGTCAATGGCTTACTAGATTTTTTGATACCACTGCACAGAGACCCGACCCAGTTAAAGAGCTAGATTCAAACAAGCGCAACTCTGCTAATATCGATAGTCAAACTCAATTAATTTTTTGTATATAGGGGGATATGCTGATCGTATTGATTCTCTCTTTTTATGCTGTACTCGATGGTAGGTTTAGTAAAATAGCCGTAGAGGGCTCTCACTTTGTTGTGATTTTTTTTTCGTTTGCTCTCAGCAGTGTAGCACAGCTTTTGATTTCGACTATGCTTGGCCTGCTTTCTTGTTTCTTTCTTGCCTTAAGCCGTGTAATTATGAAACTGTGATGAACATTTCTTACAGCAAAAATTGTTGACTGACTGGATTGTACACTTAAAGTGAGCTTGTTCGGGAATTTTTTTAATATTAAAATAAGCTAGAAAAATATATATTACGCGTTATGCTTCAAATGAATAGTTGCAATTGTAACGTGAACTGTGCGTTTTCATAGTTACACTCCCGAGCATTCAACACTGGTATGGCCTTAGGAAACTTTCATATCTTGTTGGGGTGCGCAATAAAGTACACTGCGTAGGGATGCGTTGCTCGTGTGTGGGTATATGCTGCGATCGAGAGTATGTGTGGATTAATAGCGGAATTTTTGTTCGCTTCTTGGTGTTTATTTGCGTCTCCAACTCTGATAGAGGCTTGGCCGAAATGCGCATAGCTCGGGAGAGTGGAAGCTCTCATCTTGGGTTGCAGTATTTTTTCTTTCTGATCAGTAATTTTTCATCTGACCTGTCCATACGCATTCTATTAAACCCTTATACAACACCTGCCTTTCTGGTATAGGCAGTACTCAATATTTGCTAGTTGTTTGCCACTAAAAGCAGAAATACCGGTATGGAAGCGATGTAGTCTGGAAAAAAGCATACGCGTGAAAGTATACCTTTGACAGTGATATTAACAACATCACCTATTATCGTCGTCCCAGTTTTATTCTGGCTGGCTGCATCAAGGCCAATATTAAAGTTGATGAGGATTGTGATGTTTTGATCGATCGTACTATTACTGATCGTATATTGACCATCGCCTTGTATGGTGATAAAACTTTAAGCGTATCCAAAATGTTACCATACCTTTTCCTAATTATGCGTGTGCACGGAAGATAGTCGTATTGAAAACAGTGCAACCCAACACGATAAAAATATATCCCGGGACATCGATCTGGTTTAAGTAGAACGCAAAAATCAATCCAAAACTTGAAATGTGATAGAAGAGAAATAGTACAACGGGTATATGGGATTGGGTACAAATAATCAATATGGGACACTGTACACACGTGCACGACTGTGATAATTAAGTCGTTCCTTTTTATGAATAGGACTTATGTGCATAAATTAATAAATCTATTTAATTTGTAATTTAGTAGATTATCTAAAGTGATAATTAGCAGTATAGATATAGTTTCGTAGTAAAACACTATAATAGTACCATGATTAAACGCGTCATATACATTACAATCCAAACTTACGGAAGAAAGTGCAATTGTATAATAATGCTCTTTCACTCTGCTTCACCTTTTTTATGCTTAATCGAATATGTGTCACTTCCTTTTTTCCCATTGAACTCATTTTGATATAAACGAATTGCCAACCAAACAGGAAACATACCTAAAGGCGAGAAAACCATCATTGGCACATGCGTATGAATATTAAATTAGTCACTTATTGTCCCGACAGCCGAAATAAAATATGTACCCATTTGTGGAAGATCGATGGGCCTGGCCCGGAAGAAAGATGGGATTTAACTTGCAGGTGCGCACAGGAGGGAAACAATGGCCGTTTTGGAGGAAATGTGATTGATACGATGTGTCCATCGAAAGGGAAGCGTATCAGTGTGATTGTTAAATCCTGTTTTATTGGTAGGTTGTCAGGAATGTCGAAAATGAAAGTTTTTCTTTCACACATTCAATGTGGAAACTTTCTAAAAAAAATACCATACAAAAGCTTTTGGCAATGTGGTACCGGTAGAAAAAAATGTAAATGTAAATAAGTAGTATTTGTTTCAGGTAAAGCTCACGAATAATCAGTTCCACTTTTCCGGCTTTTTGTAAATATGTAGAGCATATTGTATGTAACCAATAGCTCACACAGTACACATTAGATTCTAGTAATTTCTGATCATTTTTGTAATTTTTTTTATACTAAATTGTATATATTCGATAGCTCACATAGTACACTTTAGATTCTAGTGATTTCTGATCCTTTTTGCAATATCTTTTTATGATTAGTTTCATAATTTCATTTGGAAAATATACTTCGTTTAGACTCGTTATTATCTTTAGATTTCAGCCGCACAAATTCATATTCCTCGAAATCCTCGATTGCTCTTCTCATTGGGTTTGAATTCTTTGTTAAATTGTATCTTGATATGTGTAACTGTTTGCTATCTGAATGAATGGTTTATAACGAAATAGTGAGTCCTACGAATGAGAGCTGACATAGATTTTATAGTAATCTGTACGCCAGTAGGTTTGTAATTTAGTTTGTAGTTAATATTATGTGAAACAATATTCTCAGGGGCCATTTCTGGTTTATTAGACTTAATCCACGTAGTTGGATAGTCAGTCCACACTACGAGGGAATGGTTCCGTATGGCATTGGACCTGTCGTTTAAGACTGGCATCGCTTTCACGATAATTCACGAACCACATCTTCACTGCAACTTCGTCCTCAAATTAACCAAACATACTTTTGCATCACCATTAAAAACCATTACAGCAATACGGCCTGGCCGTAATTTATGAATAAAAAAAAACCATTATCATCCACGATATAATTTTGCTACACTAAATAATCAATTCAAATATTTTAAACAAACGTCAATGCTGCTGTCACCGTACAGCCGGCTGGTTTATAGCCGAATTGAGTTGAGTTTAACTTAGTGAAGTAGGCTTGAACATTCGCAAAGAGGCAAGCAAACAAATCGTATTTTTCAACAATCAACAAAACAACCCGCCGTTTACCTCGTGTTCGTAACAGAAAAAAGTAACCAGCCGTTCAAAAATAGTTTGTATCCTAAATTCAACAAGTGTTCCTTATATCAACATCTAATGGCATCGAATATAGCTAACGTTAGTGCTACAAACACTCCCACCGAAACTGATCCATCCTGCGAAGAACCCGTGAACAACAACAACCAAAGCGAAAATGATTCAGAATCTTCTGCACTAGATGATTTACTTGCGGACAGTAAAATTTATTACAACAATGCAAAACAATACTGGTCGAACGTGGCTCCTACGGTGGATGGTATGCTTGGCGGGTTCGGTAGCATATCGTTCATCGACATCCGGGGATCAGAGCAGTTCCTAAAGCACCTTTATAAACAAAAACCGGCCCCAGGACGCAATAGAGCGTTGGATTGCGGTGCGGGTATCGGGAGAATTAGTAAGAATCTACTGTTGCCTATGTTCGATCATGTGGACTTGGTGGAGCAAGACGAACAATTCTGCCAGACGGCTCGCACCGAGCTGGCCGATTACGGCTCCAAGCTAGGGACAGTATTCAACGAAGGGCTGCAGAATTTTATCCCCGAGCAAGGGCGGTACGATGTCATCTGGGCACAGTGGGTGCTTAGCCATTTGACCGATGAAGATATGGTACAGTTCTTCAACCGTTGCGGGGAAGCACTCGCCCGGGGAGGCATGATAGTGATAAAGGAAAACTTTACCACCGGCAATGTGGTCGACGTCGATCGTACCGACTCTTCGGTAACGCGGCCATTGTTGCAGATGAAACAATTACTAAAGCAAGCTAACATGCGTGTCGTTAAGGAGCAACGTCAAACAAGCTTCCCCAAAGAACTGTATCCCGTGTACATGTTGGCGCTTCGGCCTACGATAAAGAAATGAAATGGCAGTGGAGTTGAACAATAAATTGAAACAAATGGTTTCGCATACTTTTGTACGTTTTCTTTTTATATTTGGAATAATACGTCCATCGTTTGCCCTTCACCATCCTTACATCAATAGTTGCAGTTCGCCGCATACTCCAAAAACTGTGTTCCGTACACACAGCCAGAGAAGTCGGTAGACCAAGCTATATAGGCATCACACATTTCATCTACCGAACATAATCTGAGATGTTTTCCCACCGACGATCACACGATCATCCTGTTCCTCTCTAGAAAATTGCCTTTCCCATAACGTCACATACACACAATGTGATCGAACGACAATATATGTTTGCATAAGCGAGAGATTATCATTTGTACGATATTATTAATATTCCGCTAGAAAAGCAGACTAATGTGCAGCATATGATGGTAATGATCCGAAACAATGTGTACTCGGTATTGAACTAAACTTTGGGTGCATTTCTATTTAGAAAAAATGTGAGCGATTCGATGTAGTGCTGAATAACAGTTTAGAGGGACCAACCAACACTTTGTTCCATATAAATTTAAGATGCCATAGATCAGTTCAATATCCACACACTGTGTCGCCACTTTCAGACAAACTTTTGCTGAAGACCCTTTACGGTTCTATCTGACAGTATGATTGTGATGAAGTTTGGAAAAGATCGAATATTTTAAAACATGATCCTTATACATGTGCCAGCTTTTATCCCCATGCGTGTTTGTATGTAAAAATGTCGGCCCATTACAAAAGCACTCAAGAGCAGCACACCGTGCCAAACATGTTCACAAAAACGCTCTCTCTACATTCGACGGATATGAAGGTACAACCCGTCTGGTTACAACCAAACAATAATGAACCTTTCGGTAGGATGAAACAATGAAAACAAAAACAATTAGTCGTAATTTTCTCTCAAAAACTTATTACCCTTTTCACCGTGAACGTAAGTAGAAAAAAAAACAAAAGAAATATTTACAAAAAAAAAACAACAGCCTCGTATCAAATGCAATAACAGGGTTAAACTCATAGCACACAAAACAAAACTAAGTATAACATAATTACATTGCTGTAAATTTAACATTAAAAAATCGCCGAAAGTGATGTTAACAAACAGTTCGTTCGTTCAACTTGCGACCGTATGGAAACACCTACAATGTACGCGAATTACTACGAAATGTAAGTAACAAACATAAATATTTGCTTTGAAGATGTTACGCGAATATATAAGCAAAGCACATAATGCGTTAAGTTGCTAGATGAAAAGGAACGTAAAATAATTATATCCCTAGGCACAGCTTGTGTTAATACCTTCCGAGCGTCTCTTGTGTTGTGATGTGTTTTGTAATGTTACTTCCCCAAACGCTTACGGTATACATTTTCGCATTTTCATTAATTTAAGTGTCTCCTGGAGGATCTATCCTCCTATCCCATAACCCTATCCCTTTTGTCCGTACTAGCTCTTATTGCATCTTTCTGCGCCAATATTGGGCTGTCTATTCCCCACCTATCCACTACCAAAAATGCCCATAATTCTACAAATTTGAGTATTTCCAATCGTTCGGGTTTTCTTCGTATTTGCCAATTGCGTGTGTATGGATAAAAGCGCGCGCGTGAGTGAAACTTTTCCTACGATCGTTTTCCCATTCATTCATCGATTCGTGCAAACTGAAACAGTACAGAAAGGTGAAAACATGTGTGCCAATTCTCCAAAGCGGAGTACATTCAAACACAGAAAATGCCACTTCAAAGCACTAAGCACAAGCGAAGCGAGATCCTCAATCATAGTCTTGAGAAACGAACGATTAAACGATGATTTCGTTCCGTTTTCCGAATGATGATGTGTACGATAACGATGATGACAGCTAGATGAGTACTTCAGTTTCACCGTGGCGCAGGCTCTACTTGGGTATGAGACCACGTGCTTTCGGGAACATGTTGCCTGTCCCCGGACCGGTGCCTCCGTGGCTGCTAGACATAAGCGCCGACGTGGACAACTTCTTCACCGGCGCTGCCGAATGTGCACCGAATGCAGGGGCGGCAGATTTTCCACGGCTGTACACGGAAGATCGGGCCCGACTGGTGCCAGTTCCACCCATCAATCCACTACCCGTGGCGCTACTACTCGGTACAGTCACACCTGTCACTCCACCACTGCCAGTTATTGCTGGACCACCGCCCATGGCACTACTTGTCGAAGCGGTTGCTGCAGCGGCGTGTTCCTGAACGTTGCGCTTGGTGATCTGATCGAGGCGCATTTTCATCATGCTGGCATAGTTCGACTGATCAGTGATATCGATATCGTCCTCGGTTTGCATGGCCTCAGCCAGCACTGCTTGTAGCGAGGCGGACACTTTCGGATTCGAGTATTCGTACGTCGTTCTGAGCGGCATATCCAGCTCGTAATCGAGAATATTTTCACCCTACAAAAATAAAATAAAAAAATTGTTAACAATTTCTTTTCCTGGTTACTCACCTACACCACTCACCTTGAATCGGACAGCTTCGCTGGACTTTGTTTTAATCATCTGCAGCGCATACTCACTCATCGGCCGCCGACGGTTCGGATCGGCAACCGGGCGTGTCAACATTTGGTGGTTGCTTAGCATCATGCTACCGTTAAGGAACCATTCCTCAGCCTCATCGTCGTACTTGGCCTGGGTGTACAGTCGCGATTTCACCTCTGCCGGTACAAAGTTGTCGATTATGAGCAGCAACCGTTTCAGCTCCTTGATCAGCTCATTTTGTGTCATCTCCAGCTCACGCCGGTCACGGTTATGCTCGTCGCGCGTATCCTGCAGCTCCTGCTTCAAGGCCATACACTTGGCGTAACACTTCTTCAGCTTGCGCGTCTTCAGTTCAACCTCCTGTTGCAGCGAGGTGAACGTTTCGCGAATTTCCATCGTCGATTCTTCTTGCAGCTCCAATTGCTGCTGCATCTCAATCTCACGCTTCTTCCGTTCAGCGATTTCAGACAGCTTCTTCTCCAGCTCAAACTGTCGCTCGGTGTACGTGTCGAGGATGTTCTTGCCGCCCTTGACTAGCTGACCCTCGAGCTCCTGGAGCTTGGCGGCCAACGTGGCCGTTGCTTCGCGTTCCTTCATCAACTCTTCTTTGGCTTTCGTGTCCAGCTCGTTAAAGTCCTGCTCATTTTCCTTCTCGCAATCTTCCTCTTCTTCCACCTCCGAGTCGGACTTTTCGTCCGATTGCGTAAGGCTCGGTTCGCGCTTAACACGGGTGGCCTTCTTTTTGGCCTTCTTCTCCCGGTGCACCGTACGCTCCCGCTTCTGCCGTTCGCTGATGAGTTTCCGCAATTCCGCTATCTCGTTTTGATACTCGCGCAGCTTCGTATCCTGCGGGTCCTCGTTCTTGACCGGTTTGTTTTCGATCGTCTTCGCCCGATGAGCGTACCGGAGCGTGGTAAGTGTTTCATTGTAGTTAAACTCGGAGGGACCAATGTTTGCGATCATGATAGTCTTCGAATTGCCACCCAGCGAATCCTGCAGCAGGCGCGTCAATTTCGAGTCCCGGTAAGGGACGTGGGGCGATTTTTCGGCCAGGGCCGAAATTACGTTACCTAGCGACGATAGCGCACGGTTAATCTTGCTCGCCTCCTTCAGCCGCTCGGCAGTGGCACCCGTTTTCGACTGCCGTTCGCTACCGGCCAGATCGATCAGATTCAGCTTCCCGACCTTCACCAGGGTGGATCCTGCTTCGCACATCTCAATCTTGATCAGAAATATTGCATGCGAACGCGAACTGTGCTCGTTCATGTTCGTGAATCCAACCGTACGGTTTTTGTTGCCCTGATGCATCACGTTCAGCATGTCCTCGACGCTTTTGCAAAGGACGGAGTGAAGGTTCGGCACTACGATACCCCCATCCCGTTCGCGCAGTTCCAGCGAACAGGTCGAGTTTGGCTTCAGCAGATCGTGCAATTCCTCCATGTAAATTTCGAGATACGAAACCGCCACCAGGAAGTTCATGTTTTGCGCCCTGTTTATATGGCCCCAGATCTGTTCGAACGCTCGTGGTATTATGCCCTTCTGCTCCACATCATTCTTGATGCCTTCCATCGTGTGCGTTTTGCCCGTTCCGGTTTGACCGTACGCGAAGACACACCCGTTAAACCCTTCCATAACGGACGATACCAATGGGCGCACCACTTCATCATAGATCGTTTGTTGTGTGGAGCTGAAACGAGGGCAAAATTTAGACCAACAAACAACGATTGGGTCAACCATACTTACAGACAATCGTACACCGCATCGTACGTAAACATCTTTTTGTTTTCCCTCGATGCTTCGTTACAATTTAGGATTTCAATTACACCGCGACTAGGGAAAACATCGACCACCTTTTGGAAGTTCCCGGTCAATTCCTTGTTGTTGAGCGGCCGGCAACGTACAACAACCTGGACACATTCATTTTTGGTGTTCTGTGAAAATATGGAACACATCGTTGTTAATGGCCAATTGTTTCACTCACGTACAGCATCGTTAATCGCGTGAATGCAAACACTGCAAGTACGCTGGGTGCATCGATTAAAATGGCATCATCACGGTTACGTTGCTCCGTTCAGCGCAAGTTTTGTTGCTGATGCGTTTCGCATTACCATTTCGACACTTTCGTTTAATAGCTTTAGTCACAGTTCGCTTCACCACGAGGATGGGCACTCCGTCGGGAGTGCCGTCTCACACGATCCGGAACCCGTATGGTAGAGGATTCGATTCGAAAACACACCATCTGCGTGAAAAGAGGCGTACATTATTACGCAGGTGGGCAGGATGGTGGTTCAATAAACAGATTGGAATTGTGCAATTGTTTCCTGTTTAATTCTTTCGACGTATTGATACACCACTGAAAAAGAGGTGTCTCCTCGTACAATGTGCATATTATGAGATTTTTCGATTAAAATAAGCGAACCGTACAACTCCAACAACGTAATGATCTCCAAATGTAAACGATGATGCCATATAGTACCCTTTTCAAGGAAACATGAAAGGTTCAAGGAAATCCGTCCACTTTCACACAACCGCCCGTGCTGTGATGGATTTCAACGTACCGACAGGTTGTTTCGCGTTTTCGCATTTCGATCCATGGCTGTTCCTTTCGTTTGTTTCACCCAATTTCGAACAGCAGCACCACGATTTTCTTAGCACAAAACTCCGTTTTTTACTCCGAACGAGCCATCCTGTGTGCGGAAAAGATTTGTTTGCGTTATCGATTAGCAACGAAAAGTTATTTGCCTCTGCGCCCACCTTCGTTCGCTCGTATACACACTCATGCACACACTGCATGAACACAATACACATATCCAATACACCTGCAAATACATAGCGTAGCGCACTGTCAAACTGGGGCAGCTGTCAGACAGTGTATGACAATTCGGTTTCCTTCGTGCTGGTCAAGGTATGTAGATATAGGAGGTTGAGTTGTTTAGAGCAAATTGACATTTCTCAACTTGACAAAGCAATTCCGTGGGCAT
>KB663755.1:1418727-1430394 GCA_000349025.1 Anopheles minimus
TAGGCGTTTTTCGAACAGTGCTATACTTATTTCCTCAAGGGGGGGCCTTCTCGAGTCTTTTACCATTTGTAGTAGAATTGTCGAAATAAACGTAAAATATTCATAGTTGATTCTTTAATGCGCGGCATAAACAACGTCTTTATAAAATATTAATCGCGATTGCAGCGAATTGAAAGTTTGTTTCTGTAAATTCTATTTTTTAAAGTGTCCAATTTGCTCATTTAGATCATAAATAATATAAAACTGATGCTAAAGGTCATATAAACCAAAGATAGGAATGTTGTAAGAATATAGATCATCCGTGTTTGAAGAATCATGCATATTACTAGTACGATTATAAAAACACAAATGTTGATTAGACAATTGCAGGGGAGTTTTGGCATTTAGATGGAAATTTCGAATGACGAAGTACTATACGAAATTACGTTTCATCAATAGTTCCCTTGCGTTTGGAAAACCCGTTACTAGATGACAAATCAGCTGCAGTTTGTGCAGAGTGCAATTGTCACAAACATATCAATCATCTAGAATGCATTCCTCACTGCAGCGTATGTGTGTGGAGGCAGCGCGCCCTTTTCGTGTCGTATCAATGTGATGTACATGTGAGGTAAAACGTGAGCGTAAAAAATACTACTGCAACGGATCAGTTCCGAAGCCACATAGATATGGATTGTAAATCGACGCTGCCCGGTAGCATAATATAAATACAAAAGACCCTCGGAAAGGACGGTAGTACAGCCGCGGTAGTGTAACGGTAAAGAACGATCTGATATTTTTGGTTTTTAGACCCAGCGTATAAAAGTGCATCGACTGGTGGTGTTTGGTGTGAATCTTTTGTTATTCTGAACGATAGCAACGAGATAATTGCAATTAGTTAGTACCAGTTCAACAGCAACAGCATCAACAGCAACAACCATGGTGAATGAAAAGGTAAGTTGGCAATGGCGGTGTGTGAAAAACGTGAAGCATATACTTTGTGGGGACAGTTGCGAATTTCATAGCTTCATATCATCAACAATCGGTAACGGTTCAAAGGAGTAAATCGGTCTATTAAGTGTGACCTCGATCGTGATACGGAGTGCATTCAATTTCATCATCTGGAACGAGGTGCTACATAATCGATGGAAAGTCAGATTTCATCATTCGATCATTAGAAGATGTGGCAATCTGTGATTAGTCTACAACAAGGAACGTGGTTCGTGTTACGATCACTCCCACCCGTCAAATTGTTTGATCGTCGGTAATGTGCAATCTATTAGATTTATTCATGTTTGTATTCAATGTTTTTTTCTTAAATAGTTTTGCAAAATAATAATCTACGTCAGCTGATAGTTAGTGCGCCCTATACAAACGATGAATAACATTATGATCGTCTGTTTTGAATTCGAGTATTCAGTTATCATGATTGCTCGTGCGGAATTTTATTGATCTGAGAATTTGCTTTCAAATGCGTTGAAACCATCAGCAAAGGCTGATAATTTGGCCATTATAATGAAAGATAATCCATTATAAATTATATAAAATATGAAACAAAGCGAAATCATTATAAAATGATTTATTTGTTATTCGTCAAATATACTCACACCTTCTACATTTTCTATAAAATGTGAAATTTAAAACAGCTTTGTACAATCCAAATTCGTACAGAAAAATAGGGTTTTCATACGAAGTCCCACAACAACAGGATGCGAGATGACCACCATCGCAATGTGACAACTGACGTGTGTAGCCAATTATGTAAACCAATTCGATAGCAACGTTTACGGTATCATCGTGAGCAAATCCATTGTTAATGCATCCGGCGTCATCACACCCACCGGAAGATACCTTCACATGTATAGAAGCGGATGGGACATTTGCGTTATCTATTTTTCATTTTCAAAGTCTTCGCCGGACTTCGACTAAAGCGTTTGAATTCCCTTTTCACTTTGAAATTCATTAGCGAAGGATAAGCTGTTGGATTTTCTGGAATCGATAAGAAAATTGTACGTCTTTGGCTTTGCGGGTTGCGGGTGCATTGAATGATTTTTTTTAACAGATGAACATCTTCACGTTTTCACGATTGTAATGGCGCCGGTCTCACACGACAGGACTGGTCCAAAATCCCCAGTAGATACCAGCCAAAGAAGCCGGAAGCGGGCAAGCCAAGACCTTTCCAGCTTGGAGTGCCTTCCAGCATGTGAAGAACATCGTCATTACGCGTGTCATTTTTGGTGCGTCGGAATCATGCAAGCTAAGTTGTCTCCTCGGAAAGATGGTAGTTATTTCGTAGAGCACTACCCTGCTTATCAGCCGACCCGGTTATGCTACCTGATACATAGCAACAGGGCCAGTGCATATAATCTATGCCCGCTGGATTATTAGCCGCGCACCGATAACCTAACCAGCGGCGTTTAATAAGTGATCGGTTATTTTTTTTGGTGAACGCTGCCCCCAACCGAAGCGAAGTGTGAGTTGTGTTACTGTTACTATTAATTGATGGAGATTTTGCTCCAGCACGTTACCGTTCTAGTGCCGCACATGCCCCGTTGTTGCTGGAAGCTTCCTTCCTGCTAGGTAATAATCATATGGCTTTCACTTATCAGCTACACTTCACTGGTACTCTTTTATGAGAGCTGCCAACGGAACGATTAAGGAAGTTGGCTGCACGCATTGCGCGTGCCTTACAAAGTAGGTAAACACACCATGTAGGCTAATAGCTGCCGCACTCTGAACCATGCTGCATCTATCGTGTGTGGACCTTGAAAATCGAACAACACGGAACAAAGCCCAAAGCCTTGAGTCATCCTTTAGAGGAAAGAAGCAATCTTGCAAACACTTGCTTGAATGATTGGCGTGTGCGGAAATTAACGCATTGAGGTATTGTGATGCATAACGACTGACTGCCCACTGATACGTACGCAAACATAATAATAGTTGTGATTGCTCGTGAACTTTGCTAAAATGGTAAACAACGCATAGCTGATCATACTCCAACAGGACATGTGCTTTGCAGCTGATAGAATTACGAATTCAGAAAAAAAGATTCTGATCCAGAAAAACCGATAAGAACCATGTCCAGAAGTGATTGTTTGTGTTATTACTGTGCAGTGAACCTTTCAAGACCTATTCGACATGAATGCCTTTTTCAATATCACATTTCTATCGCGAGTAGTCTGGTGGGATGTATTTGGTCATGCTCATGCATTGGTGAAGTCATTTTTTAGTAGTAATAGTAAAATTTTCCTTTCTCTCTCCTTCTCTTCCTTCCCTCACACTCAGGCCAAACAAACCTATTGCGTGATAGGTGCCGGTACAGCAGGTCTATGTGCTGCGCGTCACGCATTACAAGTGGGAGGGCTCGTAACCGTGTTCGAGATGGGCAAACAGCTCGGCGGCACTTGGGTGTTTAACGAGGAGATAGGTAAAAATGAATATGGCATCGATGTACACTCGAGCATGTACAAAGGGTTAAAGACTAACCTGCCCAAGGAGATCATGGGCTATCCGGATTTCCCGATACCGGAACAGGAAAGCTCGTACATCCCGGCAGAAGATATGCTACATTTCTTCCAACAGTTTGCCGAATCGTTCGGAATCCTGGAACACATCCGGTTCAGCCACTACGTGGTACGGGTGAAACCAACGATTGACGAGGAAGGCTGGGAAGTGATCGTGCGCGATTGTCCTAATGATCGGCTGTTGACGTACACGTTCGACTATGTGCTCATCTGTAACGGACACTACCATACGCCCAACTTGCCAAAGTATCCCGGTATGAATGTTTTCCGTGGCAAGCAGATGCATAGTCATGATTATCGCAGCAACGAACCGTTTGAAGGTACATCCTGGGATCAAGCGAACTGGTAAACGTACTCATTTGGACCATTATTTGCATTACAGGTGAAACAGTCCTTGTCATCGGGGCAGGCCCGTCCGGAATGGATATGGCGTACGAAATCTCCAAGAAAGCAGTTCGTGTTACCTTAAGCCACCATTTGCAGGATAAGCCACATACGGTATTCCCAGATAACGTTACGCTCAAACCGGACGTGGTGCGACTCACCGAAACCGCTGTACAGTATGCGGATGGTACCAGTCAAGACTTTAGCGTCATTTGCTACAGCACCGGTTATAAATATACCTTCCCGTTCTTGAGCGTCGATTGTGGGATTACGGTTGAGGACAACTACGTGCAACCGCTTTACAAGCACTGTATCAACATTCGTTATCCTACTATGGCTTTCATCGGACTCCCGTTCTATGTGTGTGCGGCCCAGATGATGGATCTGCAGGCACGATTCTGTCTAAAGTTCTTTAGCGGCGGGAAAGCGTTACCTTCGCGCGAGGACATGAGTGCCGATACGATGGCTGAGATGGAGGAACGATGGAAGCGTGGCTTGAAGAAACGGCAGGCTCACATGATGGGCCCGGTGGAGGATCGCTACTACGATGATCTGGCACAGACGGCTGACATTGAGCCAATCAAACCGGTGATCAAAAAGCTGCACAAGATCAGTGCGATGCGCTTCGCGGAAGATTTGGTCAATTTCCGAAGCGACAAGTTCCGCATAGTGAACGATGAAACGTTCGTCAAGATTAACTAGGGCACTTTCTGTGGCAAACAACAAAGGCCTCTTTCGTTTGTTCGCAACACTAGAGGGAACGTGATTTATTATTCGGTAAGATAAATGCGCAATTTAGTACAACTATGGTAGAGTGGAAGTATGCATCATAATTATATATTTAATCCAAACATAAGCATATAATACCCCGCAATATTGGAGAAATACATAAATGAAGCAAAGTTACTGTGTGAATAAGTTTAATAAAAAAAAATAATAATTGCACAGATGTTTTATCGGAAAGAAGAAATGAACTTCTGTTTAGCGGTTCATTGAGTTGGCGTCAAACTGACTAATAATAAGTACAAACTAACATTGGCCTTTGAATTATGTAATGCAGCATTGCAATTTATTTGCCTCATTACACCTGATAATCTTAGTACACGCCAACAGACTGATGGAAGCTCCTGGTTCAATTTTATCAACTCTGCAATGCATTTTATTTGTTGTTTACAGCACATTGCTACACCACAATTATGAACAAACTCGTTGTTATGAAAACTCTTATAACCAGATATAGGTTGGCTTTCCATATGTTATTTTTTTAAATTTTACATAAACAACATCGTCTAAACATCGTCTGTCATTATTCTGTACATATTACGAGCGACAATAGCGATGCGTGAATGGATGCTTCCGGCTACAATAATCGCCAATAGCTTGCATTTGCGTGCCACGTGCGATTACATATGTTTCACATGTATAGAAAATGTTATAGTTTCAACTTGCGTTAATTGATTTATCGTGTGGGGTTCGATTATCTAACAACAATAACAGTAAGCAAAGTTTAAAAACAAATGAACAGAGATTCGACATTCCACAGAAAAGAATCTTTTACTGAAGTACAAATCTCAACACAATACATCATATCCGGAAACTGTTCTACCTTCTAAGCGTAACAAGATTTATTCCTTAACATATTCAAAATATTCATCGTCAACAATCTTAAAAACATCATCCCGAAAGTGTATCAAATCGTCAACAAATCTTTGGCTACTTTCGTTGTGCAATTTGGTCATTACCGGTGCAATAGTTTCGATGCCAGCCGTCCTGGCTAGATCGTCATAATATCGTCCCTGTTCTGGTCCCATCATGTGCGCTTGGTGTCTCTTAAATCCTCGAAGAAAACGATCCTCAGTTTCCTGCACCATATCATCCAGCATGGTAGTTGTTGACGGTAAACGCTGCCTGCCGGTGAAATATTGCAAACAGAATCGAACTTGCAGGTCCATCATTTGTGCAGCACACACATAGTACGGCAGTCCGATGAAGGCCATCGTTGGATGGTTGATGTTTATGCAATGCTTGTATAGCGGTTGCACATGATTATGCTGCACCCGTACGCCGCAATCGTCACCAAGGAAGGGGAAGCTATATCGGAAACCCGTACAGTACAGAATAACGTTGAAAGATTCTTCCTTTCCGTTGGTGAACTTTGCACCGGTTTCGGTAAGCACTGAGACATCCGTTTGCTGCGACAGGTTGGAAGGGAATGGGAAGGTGAGAAGATCCATATGGTGACTGATCGTCACACGGCTTGCTGTTTTCGCTAGCTCTAGCGCTATATCCATGCCGGAAGGACCAGCTCCTATTACGAGTACTGCTTTGTCTATGAAGGCGAAGAATAAAGTAACATGCATTTACTGTATGCACACTGGTAATGCCCTTTAACTTTACTTACCTTTGTAATGCTCAGTACAACGATAATCATGACTGTGCAGTTGTTCTCCACGGAAGCTATGTCTACCCGGCACATCCGGCACATTTGGAGTGTGATAATGGCCGTTGCAAATGAACAGGAAATCGAAGACAAACTGTTGCCTTTGATGTGTTGTTAGATTTTCTACTTCCACCATCCATCGACAACCATCTGTAGGATGGATTTGCACGACATGATGCTCAAACTTTATATGACGTTTGATATCGTACCGATCAGCGTACAGGCGTAAAAAAGATAAAATATCTTCCGACACAATGTATGAGGCGCGTTGTGCAGGTATAGGGAAGTCAGGATATCCCATCACTTCCTTAGGCAGGTTCGTGCGCAACCCACGGTACATGCTTGTATGAACTGGCAGACCGTAACGATCGACTCCCACCTCATCAGTGTAGATCCATGTACCACCGATTTGATCCATACGCTCGAAAATAGTAACCTCTCCACCAACCTCGAGCACCCGTCTTGCGGCAGCCAACCCAGCCATGCCGGCACCAACGATGCAGTAGCTCATGATCACTAGCGTATTTCTCGCGATCTTTCGCGACACTAAACGTACGACAGGAATGCAAGCGCTCAAACGTAAGCAACACGACAACGTAACAGACGACTGCGCCTGAGTGCTAGCGGCACGACACATTTATAACGCTTCCTGCTAGCATACGCATGTGTGGAGAAGATGCATTTGCACATACAGGCTTCCGTAACGCAGTATCAGTTGATGCAAGCATGAGCTCGAATAAGATCAGATAATAACGGCCGGCGCAGCGCCTGTCTGCTTATACCGTGGGGCTAGTTGTTGTCCATCGCTCAGTCGGTCAACGCATGAACTTACTCTAACGAGTATTGGGTAAAGGGTAAGGCCAAAAGGCGATTGACCGCACTCAAAGCTTAATTTTTTTCTGTATGCTTTTCAAATATTTAGTTCGTATGTGGTTTTATGGTTTTTGTTAATACAAAATTATTTGTTTATTTGTCTAACACATATTTCTGCCGCATGGCAACACATTAAGCAACAAACAACTACAACAACTTGCAAGCAGCATTAAGCTGTAAACGAATTGACCAGGGTGGGGGAGGGATTTGAAAACGGAAATCTAAGCCGAGCGCGGATGACGAGAGGTAGAAGTCAAATAAGTGGGACGCGGAGTTATAGGATCCCAGTGCGAGCATCTGTGGATCAGAGCAACCCTTGGAAATGCGTCGTCTAGGAATAATTCGGGGAAGATGAGTACCATGCGAACAGTTAGGAAAATAAAAGGGGATCAAGGAGAGTAGCATTGAGGAATCAATACAAGCGAGAAAGAGGGAGGAATCAAATAAGGGTTTGAGCCTGAAAGCGGTGATTCTCGACTCGCAAACTGCAAACCTGGTAAAGGATCGCTGCATCCGTTCGATACAGTCGATATGGAGCCGAACTGTAGGACCCCTAACTACAGAGCAATATTTCAGCATGGACCTAATCAAGGAGCAGAACAAAGATTTCAGACACAACGGATCAGAAAAATCTCGAGCAATGCGCTTGATCATTTCGCGTATCTTCCATGGGATGCCCATATTCTTGATCAATGAGACACAGTTGATCAATAATACTGGACCTGATCAAGGATATAAGAGTGGTGCAAAGGTGTGCCGGAACATTAAAAAGGGATAATTTTACACTAAAGGAACACCAAACAGAGAAGCGATCGAGAACAGTTTGAAAAGCAGTATGATCAGCACTCGAAGAGATAGGAAAAAGGAGAAAAAAATAATTTCTGACCGTTTTGCCATCATTACCATCATTACATCAAACTTTAACTGAAAACTTTTACTAGGAGCCAGTTTAGAAAAGTACTTAGTAACACTCTTGTAGACCACGGACCAAGGTACGGAAACCATGAGTCCGTCTCTCCTGACTCGATAAGTTTTTATAGAAATTGCGGATTCAATATCAGTTAAAGGTATTGCGAATACGCAAAAAATTTAGTTTACGTGAATAAAATATTTTCAAATATTTTTGTTTTTCATATATGATCGTGATCGTCAATAATCAAAAATGTTATAGAAGAAGATACATACAGCAGCTGTGATAGCTTATAAAACGACATTTGACTGAAAATTTTAAACCGCTTTTTTGAAACAGAAAAACGCGTTTGAGTATTGAATATACATTGAGTCTCGATAAAATATCCTAAAACCAATTCATTGCTATTTTAATGAACATGATCCTATAGGCGCAAGCTCAATAAATAGAGATGACGGTAGAAAAGTTAATATCACAAACTTTTTGGTGGTAAACAAAATAAATATCATTAAATATATATGGATAAAAACCATGAAAAACTAAGAATTTTATGGTGACGAAAACAATCGCAAATCGCGTAAATTTATTAAATTTGAATGCATTATATAACAAAAACATTAGTAATTTAAGCTGCATTAATCTAACTAAGTATATGGTAGTTAAACATTACTCAGAAATTAATTTCATTTTTAGATTTTGGTGTCGGTCAAATAGTAAAGTCAGTAATGCTATTTAATGTACAAAGCTTGACTGGATCGCATGTCTTTCCCCATGTGCTGGAGAGTACCTATTTGAATAAATAATGAAAGCAATAGACAGCCAGTCGTAAGATGGGTTGCAGGTGTAGACGAAATGTAGCTCCAAGTAAAAAGAAAAAGGCGAAGATATCGTAAAGTTTTATGTAGTTGAGAGTCAGGTATGGTTTATATTTTATCACAATGAGGAACATGTAAAGATGTAGTGTATCCTTCTCAAACATTAGTTTGCGTGGGTATCTTTGAATTCAAGGCCGAAATTATTCTCTCGTTCAAACGTGCCGCTTTATGAACGGTGCCAAATTTAAAAAATAAGAAAAAAACTGAAATTGTGCTCCTCCGGTTAATCAGTGAGTAACAACGAAGCTTTCCTGTTATCATGTGTATTACGATTGTACGGATTGTACGTCAGTCTCGTCGTAGATACGGTACGTTTTGGACGCGTCGTGCTGAGTTTAGCATCCTATGGTAAGTATAAGTTTTGTTTCGGTCCGGACAGCACAAAACTCGCTTCTAATTCAAATACTTATTCTTGAAGGCGAATACAACTTACTGTATTATCGGCGCTGGGCCTTCAGGGTTATGCACCGCTAAGCATGCGTTGACTTTCGATCCAAACGCCACGGTGAAAGTGTTTGAGCAGTCTCAACAAATTGGCGGACTATGGGCGTATACCGAGAAAACCGGAAAGGATTTGAACGGTTTGGATATTACATGCATGTATGCCAATCTTCGCACAAACCTCATTAAGCAAGGCATGGGATTCCCGGACTATCCGATCGACGAACAAGCCTCAACGTTCGTGACAATCAACGATGTGATAAAGCAACTGGAGGGTTACGTCGACAAATTTCAATTGAAGAATTGTATTCATTTTCAACAACAAGTTGTTCGTGTGGTCAGAAACTTTGAAACCAACCAGTGGGACGTGAGTATGACATCGGTACTTACATTAAAAAAAAGGTTGACCAAGTATTCTCTTTTTTGTTTGTACTAGGTATTGGTAAAAGAATTGGCCACCAATCGGTACACTATGCATCAATTCGATTTCGTGCTGGTTTGCAATGGTCACTATAGTTCTCCGATTGTACCATCTTTTCCCGGACGGAACGTATTTCGGGGCCGACAACTACATAGCAAAGATTACCGGCTCGGAGAAAATTATCGTGATGAGCGCGTGCTGGTAATTGGTGGAGGTCACAGTGGAATGGATATAGCTCCCGACATTGCCGTGTATGCTGATAAAATTGTGCTGAGTCATCGGTGTAAAGTTCCCGTTCATTCCGGCGATCGAGTAGTACAGAAGCCCGAAGTTTTGCGCCTGACTCCAACCGGCGCCGAATTTGTTGATGGAACGGAAGAGGATTTCGACGCCATTATCTACTGTACGGGATATCGCTATTCGACACCGTTTCTCTCCGTGGACTGTGGAGTATCGCTCCACGACAACGCCATCGTTCCCTTGTATTATCATTGTATCAACATCAATCAACCGTCTATGGCCTTTATCGGGTTGCCATTCAATGCGTGCCTAATGCACATGATGGATCTACAGGCCAGATTTTGTATGACGTTTTTCAGTGGACAGAAACCATTCCCTAGCAAACAAGCAATGCTAGACGCATGGCAAAAGGATCAAGACGAACGAAAGATGCGTGGATTAACCGGTAAACTAACGCATATGCTAGCTGGCGATTTACAGCAACGATACTACGATGATGTCGCACGCATCGCCGGAATCGAGTCTCTCAAACCGGTGCTAGCCAAAATGCATGCCGATTGCATCAAAAGCAAAAATGAGGATGTAAACTTTCGTGACTTTGAGTATCATGTCATTGACGATGAAAACTTCCATAAAGTAAAGATACAACCGTAATCGCTTTCCTCAAGCGATGGCTAGAAAGATTACTACTGTACATATGTGTGTGTGTTGAGGAGAGATTAGATCCTCAAACTTTATAAATCAGTAATACAGTCGCTAATGTTCAATGAAAAATATTTAAATAGTTCTAATTTTTTACAGCGATATGTTTGGGTGATGCGTAAAAAGTAATTTCAAGTAGAGTGCATCATTATTCCACTGGTTATTCGGTGCAACCGTGAAACCTATTAAGATATTCCGACACATCACAAGTAAATAATTATGCGCAAGTGTCAGTTAAGTCCTACGCAGTAGCGGATTAAGCTGTTTGAAGCTGCTAAACGTAACGAATGTTAGGGCCACATCGGCTACTCATTGGTATGTGTTAGGTGCACCCTGTACGCACCCAGCAGCTAGCGGAGACACGAAGCTCTCCCGATGACGGTACCTGTCATCGGACGGGATGCTGCGATCGCTCTCTTCGCTCCCGAACGACGACGAACGTATCCTCTTTTAACTGTTTGTCCTTGTGATTAAGTTATTTATTTCTAATTGTTAATCAATCTTTGACAGTACTAAGGCGACTGAGGAAAGATTGCAAAGAGTCTTCTTATATGCTTCTTGTGTTTTGCAGAGAGAGATAGAGAGTGGAAGAGTTGGTCAAAAATCCTTGTTTTTTGCGCTACGCAATACTTGAATGTTCCTGTTGGATCTAATCGGCGTCTAAAAATGCAATACACTCGAACGGATACGAAAGACAGAACTTTGTTTTTGTTTGATTATTTTATAGAGACTTTGGGCTCTATAGTCTCATTCGCCTCTTTAGGACAGAACTTTAGCTTTCGTGTTTGTAGAGAATAGCATTAAGAACATGGAAAAATTGTAAAACGAGAGGAAGACAGCCAGAGAGAGAAAGAGAGAGAGAGAGAGAGAGAGAGAGAGAA
>KB663766.1:0-102678 GCA_000349025.1 Anopheles minimus
GCTCTCACCTATAAGAGATGCCGATGCGTGTGATAACGATGCGTGTGATGCTTTCGGTGGACGGCATCGTGAATGAGTGCACTCTCTCTCCCATGGACCGTCAAGCAGCGAAGACGCGTTTGTTTTACTGTTAGAACCCGCTTTCTTTTATACGTGTTATTTTTTGTTTTTAAATGTAATGGTAATAAACTAAGCTTTATACGCACAACCACAAAAGTTATACAATGCCAACGGGGTTTTTGAGGAAAATTGGTACCATGGTTCGTTATGCAATGCCAACTTTGACCAAAATTGTTATACAATGCCAACTTTGTCCAAAATCGTTATGCAATGTCAACTTTGACCAAAATCGTTCAAAGTACCAATTCAAATTCAAATTACTATTTCATTTTATATTTTTTTATTCCTCTGCATTCGTTTTGGGTTTTTTTGTACGGTTTTCTAAGGTGAGTGACAGTGTGATTGTGTCGTGGATTTTTCTTTAATTGTTACCCTTTGTTTGCGGATAGAAAGATGTTTTTTTGTGTTCGGTGCCTGCTGTAGGTATTTATTTTTCTCATTCTCAAGCATTGAAATAATAAACATTTACTACCGTTGATTCGCGCGCGCATGAGTGTGTGTTACAAGAAACTTATCTAAACAGTCGATCACGTTCGCAACAAATGGCGCGCTACACAATACAATAGCTGTGGGAGCGGTCGGGTTGTGCTTGCACATTTATTTTGTTTTTCTTTTCTCGTTGCTTTCTCGTGTTCTGAATGGTCAGGGCGGAAAGGGTTAAGTTATGCTTGCTCACCCATGTTAATTAGCATACGACCTTTTTGGGTTTCTGTTTGTCAATCTTTGTTCGCTTTTACATGGCCCAATAGTTGTTTCGAACATTGTCACCCACACCCAAATCCCCCAAATATTTTATTTCTTATAACGCTTTTCTACTCTGTTATCCACCTCGTTTTCAATAACCAGCCATCACTTTTTATATGAAAAGATGGAATGGTAGTTCGGAGGATAAAAATCATGAATATAGCTAAATTAACATTGCTATGTGTGTAATGTTTTTTTCTTTATCTTATACGATCATTACCTTGATTCTTTTGTTTATGTTGTTATAAACCTTGTTGAAAGATGTAAAAACACATTTTACATTTCAACATGGCATACAAAAGGGGATCACGAGAAAGGATGTGGGTGTGTTTTGAATTTTCTTTTTAAAATGCATTTATTTTTTCATTAGAATTTTGCCATCTTATAGCCTATTATACTTGAAAACTTTCGTTGGAAAATTCATGGGCAAACCATGTCCAACCCGCGCTGTTTGATAAAAGGTACGATGCTGCGTGTGTGTAATACCTATCACGGAACTATAGCTGGAACGTCATGTACTAACAGATTTTATCACGCATTGGCAGACAGAAAGGTAGATCCATAGGTCAAGGTTCATTTTTTCCAGCCTCGTTAAAATGTGTCATTCCGATTTTGATACCATGAATTTTCCAACCAAAGCTACCAAGTCTAATAATGAGTATGAAGTATGTTTTTCTGTCAGTTTTTTCGTATGAAAATGTGGATGAAGTATGCCTAAGCGTTAACGACTTTAGTAGCGACATACGTGTGAGTAAAACAAGGGGGAAGCATTTGTAATTATGTTCCGGTGAACGAGCGGTTTTCGTATCCATATTGCCAATGTATTTGATTCATTATCGGGGTTTTCGCACAACAGATTTTATATTCCATTTTACCACTTTGATTGCAAAAAGAGCGTTTCCAATGCTTCAGTTTTTATTTTTTTCATTCAATGATTTCTTGCATAGGCTATACGGTTGTGTTATTTTCTTTCTTAAGCTTGTATCGTTTTTATTTCCTTACTGAGTACAGTCTCTCCCGAACAGGAAAGCAACTACCGAACACAAACACACGTGCTGCACTGCACTGTTTATGCACCGCTCCTTTTTAAGTTAAACATTCATGTTTGTTTGTTTAAAACCAAAACATATATCTTCATGTATACCTATTATAACAACGTTGGGTTGCATCCGACACCACGGTCCCGTGCTGTCCAACGTGACTCCGGAGCATCAGCGTTCAACCTGATACTCTAGGAATGCCACATCAGCATGGCACCGTGGGATACGCAGCCGACGGTGGCTCTTTCTGCTAGACGCCGAAGCCAGCAGTCTATATTCATCGGGCAGCGAGAACGGAGCAATTTAGAATAAACTTAATAATTAGAAATCTAATTGTTGTATGATTTTGTTCATCCCCCCGAACAAGAATATCTTCATGTATACCTATTATATCCATTTATAATTACGTTTATATCACCACATAATTGTTTACAGGTCGGTTTTGAATTGCAATAGAACGGTACATTATTCTGGTTGATCGCCTCTTGCGCACATTTCCTCGTCCTATCTTCTGTTTCTGTTCTATCTCCTTCTCTCTTTCCCTCTATCGCTTTGACAGCATTTGTTTAAATTATACATATTGGTTTCTCTTGCGCCTAAGCTATGCTTTATTTAGTGTCCGTAATTCTAGTTCTGTTTGCTCGCACTTTGCAGAATCTGTGCAACACATGAAGCGTTATAACGTCATGAACATATGTGGAGGAACATAATCCTACTCCAGATAATTCAATTACACTTACTAACACGGAACGATGATCTATGGGATGGATCAATGCGGAACGATGATCTATGGTGGATGACGTATGTATCGAACCGTCCTTCTCCGTGAGTATTCTTTTTTCGTGACAATAAAGGATGCACTCTTTCTCCTATGTCTGCAGTTACAGAAGCTTGCGTATATGTGAGTGCATTATTTTATAATTCCATTTGAAAGTTCTTAAAAAATTACAACACTTTTATGTCCTATCTCCGACTTTCTTAATTTAGCCTAGTCTTTATGTGTGTGTTTTTTGTTTTAGTTTTTCTGTTACTCTCATTTGTTTCGTTTAAATTGCAGCTATATTAATGCCTATCATACTGAACAAAAATACATACATTTATTTTTGCGGGTCTTGCATCGCGTTTACCTTGACGGGGAAGGAATTAGATTAATTATGTGGCAGCAAATACTGGAAGTAATATCAAAAGGTTCGTTAGGGTCTTTAGAAGTAGGGCAACTGTGTTAATTGTTATTTCAAATTGTGTTGGAGAGTGTGTGAGTATTATTTAAATATCGAATGTCAAACTTTCGAATGTCGAAATTCCATTTTTACTTTGAATAACAAAATAAATGTCTAAAACGAGTGTGGCATTCATCAATCGATGGTTTAACGATTGTTGTTTTTTTATCAGGCACTGCCAACCGCTTTGCGATCTTGTGCTGTCGATTCGTCCTAAACCGCACACGGTGAAGTGCCTCATCTGCCAATTGCCTGAAATCTTCCGGATGTGACCATGACAAATGTGTAGTAATTAAGTCTAAACCAAAATCTTCTATAAAAAAAATCCGAGTGGAACAATTTCCCGTAATATTTTCGGTCAGCGGATAGTCGCCTAGCATGATTAAATTGTTGTACCCATTTGCTATGAAAGTTTTCCATTTTTAGTCTTTGGAAAAATGGATTTGAACCTTCACAATTTCAAATACTTGCGAATGTGGCTTGTGTATCTCTCTCTCCTCTGCAACTGCCTTACTCTTCAGTTTCGGTTTGGGATTGCTTTTATAATAGCGAATGGATTGATAATGAAATCATTCAAGCGTTTTTGTTTTGTTATTCAAGGTGTGTTACATTTTCTTCTAACATCCCTACCTAGGCCACCCATTTTATAACTGTGCTAATACATAGAAAAATACATTATCGTTTCTCGGGTTTTTTTATCCGTAATGGGTTTACGTTAAGCGATTTTGTTCTGTTTATATACCCTTCACACGCACGTAAATAAAGTAGCAAAAACGTAGATGGTAATTATTCTTCAACCGCAACATCTATGATTTCCTCTGTCATTTATTTTTGTTGTTGTTTTCTTTTAGCAACATACTTACCCTGAAACTCAACTAGATTATATACTCAAGCACAATGCACGGAACAGCAGCTGTTTAAATTAAGTAAAATTGTGTCCTATAAATACTTCATTATTTTCCAAATTGACCCATTGATTTTATGTTTAAAAGCAAATATACGTTATGACACCATCTAGCTTAAATATTGCAAATGAAAAACAGAAAAAAACGGAGAAAAATATTGTTTTCTCGTTTAAAACTTGTATGCGTGTTTAATTATGTTGAATTCTGTTCTTGCTACTGCTAGCTTCTAACGATGAATATGCGTGCTTCAGTAGTTTGCATATGGTGCTTTTTATTCCGCTGCCTAGCTAAGTTTGCTCTGTTTAGCGCATTTCCTCCTTCTCCTTGCTGTCGTAGTTATAGCTTCACGTGATATTTTAAGTTTAACGTCTCATATTTCATGTAGATTAATATTTAGAAATACGAGTAAACGAAATAAACGTACCGTGCTACACTTGTAACTGAAAACTGTTTTTAACGTGTTAAATATTTATATTAAACTGCATAATTTTATGTAATTATAGCTGATTTTGCTTAGCTGCTTTTGTTTGTTTTTGTGTGTTACTTTGATTAACATAAAATTTATCTCATTACAATTAGAAATAATGTTTCCAGCCTCGGTTATTGTTTCATAGTAAATATATCATTGGTTCAAGAATGATCTCTTTGTTTGTGTGAGAAGGAGAGTATGAATATCAGACAGAGCTATCTCGATACAGAAAAATAAAATATAACTGAACCATTATCCGTTTTAGATTTCAGCAGCGGAGGGTTTAGTTTCGGTGTTTTTTTAATCTTTTTCAGTTTGTTTCCGTTTTTTCTCTAAGATTCTCAGAGTTGCACACCATCATTGATTTTTGTTTTGCTTTTTTATGTAACAATAACCAGCGATTGGACAAGTTTGATACACATTGATACGAGTATTTTTTTTAAATATTGTACGTAGTTGTATCAATGAGTATGAATATATGATTAGTTTGCTGTTTTTTTTTTTTGCTTCCTCGAGTCTATTCATACAGTTTGAGGATTATTAAATGAAGATTTTCATGTGCCAAGAGCTGTAGCTTCTCTTTCTCTATCAGTGTATTCAAACGATTGGTGTTAAGCGTATATACGAATGTGTCAGGAGACCGCTCCCCGATGAAGTTAGCCATAAGGCTATAAAATTGCATGGCACGGATCGTAATGAAGACTCCCCGAATACTGTAAACCTGTATCTGGCGCTACACTCTGCTGTGTTATTCTATTAATAATTATGCTCCAAATGAGAGATGATTCAAACAAGTCTCTAACATCCTTATTGTTGGAGGTGTTTTACTCACATCAGACCATAACGAACGCTTCCTCGCCGCAAAACAGGAACGGATACTGATCGATCATGGTCTGCACGATGTCCTCCAAGTACGGGCGCATTGTTTCAAACCGCATCATATCGGTAAATTCGATTGGTAGCAGAGTCGGCCACCAGCAGATGGCCAAATTTTTACTATCCATACTGTTAAGCTTAGAATTTTCCGACACACTAAAAAAGAAAAAAAAACACATCTTTGATTAAATCATGAATCACGAGTGGAGAACATACTCTTGTAAACCGTACCGTACGAAATGCTGAAATATGAAGCTAAGTATTGCAAAGTTGTTAGGTGGTAGCTTGTTTAGTAGTCCTCGCAAAGCAATCAGCCGACAGCTGCGGTCCGTCTTAACCTCCATATTAAGGCTCGTTATTGATTGAAGTGGCCGGGAACCTGCTATTTCCTCCAGTTCGATCATCATTTCCGCACTAAAAAGGCCCTTAAGACGCTTCACGAAAAAATCTTTCAGTGCTGTAGCGACCGCATTAACTGGTATATCGAGCTTTTCTATATCTACATCCGATTCTGAAAATTAATGGACAAAAAATAAGAGATAAAAAATCCATTTTATAAGGAAATAATAAACTGAAATATGTGTGAGCTATTCAACAGTGTAGACTGCTGAAGTTTTAAAGCAATAATTAAACGCAATTTATTAATTAACACATTCCTACCCTCAGCAAACTTCTGATTTAACAGATCGACGTGCGTTCGGTTGCCCGGCACCCGGTAGATGCCTTCTGAATCGAGTCCTTCCTGCTCGATGAACTTCACACACTTTTCTACGAACAATGGTACGAGTGGCACTTTGTCGGACTGCTTCAGGCTGGCCAGCGATGTCTGCTGCAAGGCAGCGGTGGCAGCAGCAGCAGCAGCAGCGGCACCATTATGCTTCGAGCTTTTGTTTGCATTTTTATTGCTTAGACGAATATCTTTCGACTCTTTGCTGCCCTTGACGCTGGTGTCAATCTCTTTACCAAACCAATTCTTTTGTTTCGTAATCAATTTTTCGCGATCGCCTCCTTTCGGCAGCACGCCAAACTGTAGAGCCAAATGAAGATTGATACAAGGGGAGCATAAATCTTTGGAACAAAATCAAATAATTATCTTGTGCAGTGTACTCACTATGGGGGAACTATCGCGCGGCGAGGATATATCCACACTCGACTCATCCTGTTCCTGCGTTGGTTTATCTTGCTTTTCGATTGCGCTGCCCATATCGTTCTTTAGCTTCTGGTACATAATCGGGATGCCGCCGAGTGGACCACTGCTGGCACTGACACTGCTCATCAATTCGCTGGCAGATGATCCGAATGGACCAAGCGGAATTTTAGGTGGCTGTACCGGTATAGCCGTACGCTTTTTGCGATGCCTTTTGTGAGGTTGCGTTTTACGATTGATCTTTGAGTAGCCATCGTTGCAACGTTTTCGTTCGAGGGAGCTAGAATCGCTCTCCGAGTCGGAATTTTCTTGTATGTTGAAAACTGAAATAGAGAAACGATATAGATAGGTGGTTATTTTTACTGAACCAGTAATAAAAGATGCATTTATCATAAGCCTGCCTACAACACTATGGCTTTCTAATAATAGCCTAACCCGCTTTTAATTTAAATTCCACACTTGTTTTTATCTCACAACAATGGATTCCTAACATTCTTGTTGATGTTGCACAAATAATTCCTTTTGATTGTTTTGTAATTTTCACATTCAGAGGCATTTTTCAAATGGATGCAACATTCAATTAACCGCAACTGTCAAACGCACATCGCAGATGAGTGCAACTGGTCCTTAGCAGATAAAGTGATGTAATCAAAAAATTTCATAGCGCAACTAAAATTTCCCTCAACTAAAGTAGGCTAATTTTTTAATTATAACGTGTGAAAGTTCCTGATGAATGAAAGTTGCATCCATTTAAAAATACTTTTACATTTTTACTTTACATCATTATTATTAAATTTAATTTTATAGACAACCCATTAATTTAAAAATCCTATCCCGCAAGGTAGGCTTTGAATTTTGAGAACAAAATATCATTTTTGGTATTATTACCTTAATGTATGATTACCGGAGATCTTATAAAATGTGTATGCGCGAGACATATTAAACATATGTGAAGCAAAATATTGCATTCTTGTAATATAATTATGTTTTTTGTCACTTTGACTGTACCAGTGAAATATTCGATAAACTTGAGGACGATATATGTATGTATGAAATATTTTCAGAAAGTTGCAGATATGACTTCGAGTAATTGAAATCCCGAGAAAAGATAACGTCCAATACGAAACACGCCGTGAAACATGATCAATCATTTGAGGTGATCAGAACGAGGTGGCACCTGCCTTATCTTATTCTTTGCATGTTAATTGTTCTTCTAGTGTTGCTTCCTTAGTGTTAATTCTAGTGTTCTAGTGTTAAAAAAATGTAAAACGAAATTTGAATAAATATAACAAATAAGCAGTAACCAGGCCATTGTTTATGAATAACAAAAAAACACAAATAAATTTCTAACTCCATCAACTTACTCTGCTCCTTTTCTCTTCTCTGTCGCAGTTTAGTTTTGTGTGTACCCATATCGGTGCCACCCGTACTATCCGAACCCCGTACGCCAAGCTGGTTGCTGCCAGGACCGCCTGAAAAGGTGGTAAATAATTGACTCGCCACATTGTTGACGGCGTCACTGAAAGCATCGTTAATCTGCTCATAGCCGGCCTCATCCTCGTATTCCTCACTGTCATCCTCCGGTGCAGCCAAAGGCGCATGTTCGAGCTGAGCCTGTTGTTGTTGCAGCAACTTTTTTGCCTTCTTCTTTTCCTTTTCCGTCATTGGTATACTGAGACCGGAGTTGCCGGTTGAGGCGCCACTATCGCCACCGCCTCCAACGGCCCCACCGCCAATATTCATCCGTGCTATCGCTTCGTTAACTATAGCAAAACTTTTCAAGTTCAGTTTGCCTGGTTGCTTCAGCGTTTGACTAGGGCCTTTCGGGCGAATTTTTTTGGCGAATGAAGACTGATTCGGTCGGCGGCCGGTTGTGAAGGCGTGGTGTGCGTTAATATTTTTCCAATGATCTTCACTTTGCTTGTTGTCCTGTTTCTGGATGAGAAAACCATCGTCTATCCAGCCTGCAGTGGCAAATGAAGGAAAGCAAATGTGTTATTATATATAATATATTTATATATACACGGTCGTGTGGCATGCAGTACTTAAAAACTAAAAGTGCTGAAAACACGTATAACTATAGAACAATACAGCTGACAACGACAACCTCGCAAACGCGCCTGCTATTCCGCAGAATTGTCCATCTTCTACAACTCTATGTTTCCGCCATAACGGGAATACTTGAGCGATGGTATAACGATATTTACAATAAAAGTTATATACGTTTCCCGAGGTAACGTAACGCGAATCGTGTATTTAACGATCTTAAAATAAAAGTAATAATGAATCTTAGTAAAACTCGATGCATTTGTTCAACGCCGTGAAAATTGAAATTATTACCCTAAGGTCAACATCAACGCGCATTTATAAAGATCAGGCCGTTCGGCAATTATGCTAACTAAGTTTTATGGACAATGAGTTATTTTAAAACACAGGGAGTATAACTGCTTTTAATAAAATTTACTGTTTTTTTTTTTTTTTTTTTGTTATTGTATGACGGCCTGGCCATATTAGACTTAGTTTACCACGTAGCAGGATAGTCAATCACTGCTACGGGGGAGCGGTCCGGATAAAATTTACTGTTCAAATTAATGAAAATATTCAAAATTAATATGAGACAATATCGTTAATATATGTTAAAACATCGATAAAAAATAAATGCATTGCTTGTATACATCACAGCATGATTACGTTATCACAATCAAATGTGTACAAAAAAATAAAAGCAATACAGCGTGCAGAATAAAACATGATTTGACACTACACAATACAATATATCAACCTGAATCGTAAGTGTTGATCGAGTCCTTGGATCCGCTGACGTCAGCTATAGTGTGCGATACGGTAGAAATTTTGGTAATATGTTATAGAAACATTTCTTCATAATTGCATAACGATATTTCAATTAAACTTTAAATCGAAAGTAAAGATTTCCGCTATAGACACCGTCCTAATGTAACACACTGCACAGCAATGTATACTTACAATTTATCTCCTCCAGACTCGATTGTGACTGCGATACTGTGTCTACCTTCAACTGTCGCAGTATGGAAGCGGGTATAAGGAGATGATCTGGTGGTGCCGGTTCGGGGGGTGTTGTCGGTGGCGGATAAATCTGGAAGCCTTGATTGCTGCCACACTTATCGAAATCACTGCTGTCTTCATAGTAGTACATATTGTGTTGGTGCTGCTGCGGCTGCTGCTTAAGACTGTCGAGATCGTCCAGCGAGTTGATAGAACGATTGTCAAACAGCTGCTGCGATATCTTCTGATGATGTAGCGCGTGTTGCTGCTGATGGGAAAAAGATTGTTGCTGCTGCTGTTGCGGTTGCGCATGATGCGGGTGGTGCTGCTGTTGACCACTGACTCCGCGAAACGTGGTAGCTGAACCGTTGATGAGGTAGCTTTCGTACCGTGGCGGTGGTTGCGGAACCTGTTGCTGGTGATGATGGTGCATCGAGTGTTCCATGGTACCCTCGCCAGAATCTATCGTTAGCGGTTCCTCGAGATTGAACGCGTGCTCAATTTCTGGTTTTTTGTCCCACACTTCTTTTAGGAAAGGTGCGAACGAAGCAAATTTAAACTGCCCTTGGTCGTCTGATCCGGTGGCAAAGTGAGCCCGCAACTTGTCCGCAATTGTGTTACCTTCGGTAATCAGCAACTGTGAAAGTTCGCTGTTAAAGAACGCATTCACACCACCCTGTTCCGAAACGGCTACAATCTGCATCGGTAGATTTGGAATGTTTAGCGAGAAGGCGCTAAGCGTCGATAGAGACGCTTTGCGCTTGCTCGAATACAGCAGAATAAAACCGTGTATCAGATCATCTCGGAATGCGTTTGCACCATGATAGGAGGAAAGGATCAGCTCGACACGCCGCTTTGAATCGCCGAGAAACATCTCGAAGATGATATTCCGTTCGCCGGCGCTGATGCACGATTGTTCCAGCATCATCGAGCTGAGTATGTTCTCGATGGAAAATGGATCGCCGCAAAAGATGGATATGATTAGACGTAGGTCCGGCAACTCGTGCAGTGTCAAACCGTACTTGAGATCTTCGAAAGGTATCGAATCGATCACACTGTTGAGTGTCGTATTGATGAATTTGGTTTGTTGCTGCGAGATGTAGAACTCATTTTCATCTATAAACACGCAATGCAACTTCTCCGCCAGCGACTGCCCGTCGGCCTGTAGTTGGTGGAGTGTGTTCTGGCTATTTTTTTCGTCGCTCATGAACACGATGTGCAAGTTATTCACACTGTCCTTGAAGTCGAGATTGTCCTGCAACAGCCTGTCCAGCACCTCGTACACGTATTTGAACGTTTGCCGGTTCGAGTAACAACAGATCAAACCCTTACACTGCAACTCGAACGAGAACGAATCGTTGTCACGATTGATCGTCTCGATATTTAGCCCATACACCTGCCCATCCACGATGTACTCTCCGTTGTCGTTACAGTTCTGGTGGATCTTGTCGATGAAATCATTGGCAATGTAATCTAATCCGATTACTATCAGGTTTAGCTGCAGTTGACCATCTTTCTGGGCAAATCGCGGATTCGGGAGGCTGTAGGAAAATACATACACAAACCCATCTGTTACAACAAATATTGCTCGTTATGTTTTACCTAGAATCGCTTACTTTTGGTTAGATAGCAGAATTCGCTCGATTAGCGCATCCATGCAGTTGGGAAATGCGGGACAGTGCTCCCGTATCGGACAGTGCACGAACCCGAGATGCTGAAACAACATCACCTTTCGATCTTGGTCAAGCCGGTCGAGAAGTTTGTAGCGCAGATCCTCTTGTAGTACATCCGTAATCTCCTTGATGTCGTTCTGTGTGATCGTACCGGACGGTTCAATGTTTTTGAAGTGATAAAACAGATCGGCATGCTCCATCAGCAGTTCTTGAAAGTTGTGTTTGGCCGTTTCAACAAGCTCCCGCTGATGGTTGTCGTATATTTGTTGACAGTCGTGCTCGGACAACGCCTCAAAACACTCCCGACCCATGAACAGTACGCGCACCTCCGATAGCTGTTTGCCCGGGGTGACGTAACCGGTTTCTTCTAATAAATTTTTGAATTGTTTTTTCCATCTGCGGGTGAAAAGATGCACATCATCATTAATGATTGGAGGTTTTGATTTTTAACATTAAAAAAAAGCAGATGTGTATGTAATACTAATTTTATACTAATTCGCTTTGTGTCGAATATAACCCCTAAATCATTATTGGAACAATCTAGTAATAATAATAAATATCGCTCGTCTGTTATGCATATAATTATAAATTAATTCTGCTTCCTTTCTGTACGGATATTATAACTTTTGCTTGAATCGAATAACTTATGTTGCTGATAGTAAAACTCAGCTTTATGTCCAGTTTTACGATTCAAACTCGGACTATTTAAAAATGTATTCATTGTCGCAAAGTATTCTTAACGGTTCAATGTATTATATTAAATAGTTTATAAGTGCATGAAAGAAGTTAGCGAGATAAATGAGAAAAAGAACTGAATAAATCACCTCTTTGGCATCCTGTTGAAGGCACACATACATAAACGCACACAAACACGCGTGTGCATACGTTTACGGATCGTGTTCAGATTAACGTTCAAAACCACAATGCAAGCAAAGATAGAAATATACGAGAATGAAACAAGAAGATTCAAATACATCAATCGTTTGGTTAAAATTGTCTTATCTATTCATGTTTGCTTTAGCATGTAAGGTAGGCATGAAGCTGTGTGTTTGAGGTGTATGACAAAATGTATGAATATCTATTTGCACCATAAGCTCAAATACGTTTCCATTTGTTTTTATGGATATCATTGATATTGATATATATACGTTACGTTATATATATATATATATATATCTGTATTCTGGATTACGATGCAAATGGATGAAAGTATTGATTATGCTAGGGCGTTTTACACGTAGGGGTACAGGAGTAAATTGTATAACAAAACAAAATGTTGTTGATAAAAAATAACTTAAATTCAGTCATTTCATAAACCGTGCTAATCATACTTTTTGTTATGGTATACATAATAAAATGAATGATTGACGGGATAAACTTAAAAAAAAATTAATAACAAACGTTACAAACGAGAAATTGAATTTAATTTTTACAATTTGGTATGTTAAATGGATGCGTAATGGATGATAAATAAAATGTATTAAAGGATTCAATTGGTGGTGGCAACGTTGTATCAACCAACGGCGTGTGAAAAAAACAAAACTCAAACGAAATCTCAATGTTATACTACATGTATATGGACACTTACTCTAATCGCTTCTGTTCCTGTTGCAGCGCATTCATGTGATTCTTGAAGACGGTTTCCGCATCAGGAGTTTCCAATATATCGAAAGGTATTCGATTCTCGTCCTCCATATCGCTCATATCACTCAGCTCAGCCCAGCTACCGCCGCGTTCTACTGCATTGAAAAAATACTGCTCGTAGTCGATATGCTCTTGGAAGTAGTTGCGTATCGATGACCAATCGTTAAAGCTGTCCAGCTCCATGTTTATACTGTTTATGTCTGGAAGCATCTCCTGTAGCACACACGCGAACGAGTCCATGTAGCTTTGCAGCTTTTTAGATTGGTAATCTTCGCGGAGCTTCTTGATGTGTCGCCGGAAGATGCGTTGGCCCGCCTCCTGCCCGAACAACTCAAGAAAATCGATCCATTCCCGATGGTTCGACAGCTTTTTCGACGAGCTGCTCCAGATTGACCGATGGTCTGTAATCTGGGTACGTATCAGTCGCGTCACATATTCAGTGCTGGCATTGAGCAGATCGTTCCTCTGCTTGGCCGCTTCCGAATAAGACGGTATCTTGGACCGTTGCTTTGCTTTGTCGATCATTTGCGCAAGCACCACAAACGCAAGATCAATATTGATGCTTTCGTGCGCGGACGTTTCGATTAACAGTATCTGGCCCTTGTACTCCTTGCGCGAGCAAATCTTTTCCGCCTCCCGCACGTATAACTCACTTGCGTCATCGTTCTTGGTTGTCACCAAGACGACAGGCTTCTTCACTTTCAGGATGTTGTTGATGATCTGCGTCACAAATTCGACTTGCTTCTCTACTGTTCGGTTTGGTACAACACTCACATCAAACACACACACGAACCCGTCAACTAGAAAGCGGCCCTCCGGCAGTATAATCTCCTCGTACTCGTGCTCAATGCCAAGCTGATTTTTACAAATGTATTTAAGCTTCTCCTGCGACGCCATGCGGATTGTGGCACACCGCTTTATGTACGGTTCCATTTTACCGACCTTGAATGGTTGAAACGTGGCATCGTCTACGAACTCCGTTTGCTCAATTACGCTAAAGTTGTAATCGACGCCTTCCTCCGACGTTTTACGTACCTCGCCCCAGTATAGGAAATGGTCATTGTTCACCACTCTTCCGCTAAAATCGGACTGCAGGCCGTTTGCATAGAAGGGAAGAAAAGGCGAAAAGTAAAATAATAGTTATAATGG
This sequence comes from Anopheles minimus, assembly GCA_000349025.1. Classification (NCBI taxonomy): domain Eukaryota; kingdom Metazoa; phylum Arthropoda; class Insecta; order Diptera; family Culicidae; genus Anopheles; species Anopheles minimus. Next base: position 14,012 of record KB663766.1, read on the forward strand.
AACCAAGGTAAGCATGCACATACGAATTTTATACACACACAAACATACACCCAACTACTCACCTGACTCAGCACAGATATGTGATCGATCGCATAGTCGTCTGTTTTTGGCCGTACGAAACGATTGCACAGGCAAGATTTACCAACACCCAACTGTCCTTTATCTTTCTCAACACCAGACAGTCCCACGACGGACACATTAATTTGTTTCATCTTGTCGCCTTTGGAATCCCGCAATTAAAATCAATTATTCGCTTGATCCAAATCTCTTGAGATTTTATGTTTAGTGCGTACTAAGCACCACCAGCACCACCACTAGGTGGAAAGTCTTGGGAAACCCAAATATGAATCTCGTTCAGCACGTAATGCAATGCAACTTGTGATCAAATTGAAGTGATAGTGGCTCTATCGTCGGATTAATCACTAAATATGCATTGCATCATAAGGAATGGCTATGTTCTTTTATTTTCTTTGCTGACATCAGAGACTGTACGAATGCGAGCGGAGTGAATTTAACAACGACCTACAAGAAGTACAAACAAAGGAATTATTAAAAAATAAAACAATTAAATTGTTTTGCATCGATGTAATAATTCATAATACATACATGTATCTAAATTATGATTTCTACCTAAATAGACAAATGAAATACATTTAGCCATTCATGTGCGGAATGATGAATGTAGGTTGATTGTTTCATCAATTTATCATTATTTTTTATTATTAACGGAAGAATGGCCGGGCCGTTTACCTTGATTATTATTAATTCATTATAGATACAAAATAACACATGACGTTGTTGATATCTGGTGGTCGTAACGGAATACAAAAAGGAATCCGTACATCGCCCATTAGGCTTATTCTGTTATAAATACAGCGCAAATGTGTCCACACTAAATTATGTGTTTGTTAACACATTACAAATTACAGTCGGTTTCCGAAATACGCGGATAACGGGGGCCGGAGGAATTCGCATATCTCGAATTTCCGCGTAAGTTGAATATCATTTGACTTGGATCAACTGTGGATATTTTACGTTAATTTCGACAATTCTACTACAAATTGTCAATATTGCTATCAAAGTGAAGTTCTGAAATTCAACAACTTAACAAAACTTTACGAAAAGTAATTTTTAAAATAAAATAAATTAACGGCTTTTAGGAATTTTTGGAAATTGAAAAATTTAAATCCATACAAAAAAAGCAAGAACTGCCAAATTTTAAAATCCGTCTATATCGAGAACCGCAAAACACAGGTACTGACTGTACCAGATCTATCTGGCGCCGTGCCTTTACAATCATAAACCAGTAATTGGGTGAAAATCATTCAATTAGAATAATCATTCCAAACTTCGTGCAATCTATGGATGTCAAAAAAGCAATAGCAAGCGCTAAGCTGACTAACTGGGAGAAAACAAATTATAACCTACCTGTACCCATTGGCACCTTCTTCTCATTCTTCGTTTACTGCACGGGAAGTTTGATAGCAGGAACAAAGATGTATTAACTGGCGTTCCTCTGATGACCGATTGTATATCTTGCTCGGATGACTTATCGGACCGACATAAGATACACGGAAGCAATACAGCAACCGTACAAAACATAAATAGGTATCTCAGACTGGTTGACGATATTGACAATGCACATCTTTATATGACGGCGGCTATCCTTTTGATCGGCTTGATGATTGATTGTTTGATTTTTCTGCGTAGTTGATGTTCGGCAGGGTCCAAAGCAAAGGAAAGCTGTAATGAAAATTAGAAATAAAATAATTATTTCATGATACGAAAATGCAACAGTTTTGTAATATTCTTCTTGCTTTGTGTAACGACCTATTCTTGATTATGCCGGCCATAAATTGGCTTACTAGATATATTGATGCTACAAAGTTGGATAATCACTGTCTGGGAACGGTCCGGATAGGATTTAATCCCCGGTCCTGCCGAGTGAAGACTGACGTCGCTATCGCCCACGTCACCGGATCGATTTCATACAATAATACTCTTAATTATTCAGCATATTGTCATCCACAAAATAAAGATCGATAAGTATCAATAACGTTGAATAACTCAAAGAAAATGGAATAACAAATCGATCGTACGGATTCTTCATTGATTTGTAGGGTTTTGCTATTCTGTTAACAGAATTGTTGTCCGGTGTCCTGTGTGTTGTCTGCTATGAACGCAGGTCGCTGAAGACGTGTATGTGTGGTGTCTGTGAGCACATATGCAGCATCTTGGCGAAGATAATCAATAACAACACGCATCTTACTAACCATCGCCGCTCTTAGCGAACGAATACCGGGTTGGCCTTTTACTGTAATATAAATGAACATAGCCCCTTTTCTTATGAAGTACACAAAAACTCACCCTCGCACGGTTCGTGTGGTTTAATGATAAACGGACATTAAACGCAACTCTGTGTGTGTGTGTGTGTGTGTGTGTGTGTGTGTGTGTGTGTGTGTGTGTGGGCGTATGTAGCTGGACTTACAAAAATATTCTCACTCTTGTGTGAACACAATTTTCTATCGGGAACTTAACATTATAGTTTACGTCGACCTGATGGACTCTTGGCTATGAGACAGTTGATCCAGAATTGTCTCTCCTTCTAACGTAATGAACGAATGGGTGGGGATATAGTGCATGTTAAGCTGTACTATGAAGCTTTCTATTATTTAACCACATTTCACTTGTACTATAACCAAAAAAGTTACGGAGATATAAATTGGGAACAGTTTCAATAAAGTAGAAGAGGCAAATTCAATTAAGTCTTTTTTTACTCTTTAACAATTTGCTACAGTACTATGTGCAATTTTTTGTACACGATTGCTCGACCACCGGGATTTTCCCAATTGTGACAGTAACAGCTTCGTAACGCACACCAACAATATGAGATAGAGTGATAGGACGGAGAGAACAGCAAAAAAGTGAATCTGATCCTTCAGTTCGTTATCGCGCAAGAGTTTTCGCGTGTTTCACGTTAGGTTACTGCACGCCAGAAGAGAGCGGACGAGCAAAAAGTAAGAGAACGTGATGACTCCTGACGTAAAAACGTTAAAGAAAAAGGGTATGAAGCGGACAGGCAGCAAAAGCAGTATCGGGCGAACGTTTGTAAAGCGCAGGGCCAATATGAAGGTGGTTCGGTATTACTAGTCATTATTCCACTCGCCTAAAATTTGCATCACCTCCTGGTTGTGGTGCATTGGTTTTTCCCAATGACATTTCTCTAAAGTGACAGTAGTAGGAAAACTTTTTAATTAACAACTTTAGAAAACATTTTTTAATAAAATTTGTTTGTCACATTAATGTCCAAATAGACATAGATTGTTTATGGAGAAATTTCTCCAAAACGGTCCATACAAAACCAACGATGACAGATAGGAACTGTGTTTCATGTATGACCTTAGGCTCTATGTCTATTTGAACGATTAATCTGATTCAACTGGAAGGCAGAAGCTAGTGTTTCGATTGGACTTTAAAAGGAAAAATGTAATATAGCTTCCTAATTGATTGTAGATTTTCGTGCTTCTCCATTCTTCAGCGTCTAAAGCAAGCCTAGAATAAGTATCTCAGAACTTTTCCATGGTGGAAAAAATTAGTAAATAATTTTTTTTAACGTTTCTCTGCTGGTACACTCGGAAGAAAGCAGGCCCCGTAGGATGATATTCACGATATATTTTAACACACACTTTCTATGCGCACGCGCGCACACACGTTCACCTATATGAAAAAGCGAAAAACGATGGCAAGGACGCGTGAGAAGACTTATCCGTCTAGGTGAACCTCCATAATGGAGATTGTGAAACAGAATTTTCCTGACAAGGTTTTCTTCATTTGCAAAAAATGTTGTATTTGAAAACTTTATACAAAACACGGATTACTGCTATCAGTAATATCAGTAATATAAAAGACTTCCAACGAAAGCCTTAGGGTATGTATACACAGTAAGAAGACGAGAACATGAATAGAATTGGAGATGAAAACGAAATTGATTATTAGTGCATATCTGTCTGAGTGTACGTGTTACCAGGTCCATATAAAAAACTAGAAGGGCACACTCAGAAAAACAGCAATGACTTTTCCTCTTTGGTTGTTTTTATCATTCTTCAGCATTTTTAGGGGTGCTCATACTATGTGAAACGGAGAAAAGTCTTGTATGGTAAACTTCCTATTTTGTCTTCTACAAATACATTTATAATGTAGCGTTTGACAAAGCAAAAAACGTAGCGGGATTTTTGCACGAATTGTTTATCCCATGATACACACATTAACATGCACACACACCCACACACACACAAGGAAATATGCACAAGAGTCTGTTCGATTGATATTGCTTGTAGGGCGGTTTTGTTGGTTGTTTGCGATGTTGTTAGTTGTTTTGTCTTTAGATTTATGAGGTAGCCTACCTCCCATTCTTTCTTTTCATTCACCCCTACACAGGTAGAGTTACTTTAGTTCATTGCAACAGTTTACTCTTGCACCGAAAGGTGAACAGGAATTGGAACCGAGCTCAGCCTTTTTTAACATGTCACATTTGCTCATTTATGTTGCAATGTTTAACAGTCACACACACCCCTTGTTTCTTCTCCCTTTTATGCGTCTTGCACAAAAAAAAAACCAATCGTGGTGCATAAAGTCACTTACAATCAGTACTTGCTATGCATTACTGATGTATTAAGTGTTTCGTCAAGAAGCGCAAACGCTCTAGGTAAATCGCACCTCCCTTTTATTATACCCAGAAACTGCGTACTTATATCTCAATAAATAAAAAAAGATCAATCTTACACACCCACCAATGAGAATTGGTACAGTCACTAATGCAGCATTTTGTTCGTAGTTTTTGTAACACTGTCACTATTTATTGGGCTCGTAGCTGAGTACGCAGTTTCTACAAGGAGCAAATTATCGTTTCTAGCAGCAAAAAACACCAGCTTTTTCCTGCGAATTACGATTACCCACCTTCACTACAGAACACAACGATGCTCAATCTTCCTTCTTCTTCTTGTTGATTCAACACATTCTCTTCAGTGCGCACGCCCGGGAGGAGATGTCAATTTTCATACACTTTCACACATGACGTCTGGTGGCCAAGGCTATTAGATGAGACCAAGGTGGTGCAATAGCTATTTCGATCCTCGACCAAGGTGTATGTATTTAGAAGGTGATTTTTTATCGATTTGACAGGGCACCATTTTGGTGGACATCGGTACCTTTTGTTTTGTTATGGGGCAACCAAAATAAACAAACAACAAAAAGCCTCGCATTTCAGTTCAGCAAATAGTTTTGCTTGTGGACGCTTTTCTTGTTTTGCACAACGCCCCAAAGAGAATTGAAAATAAGTTGTTCCATTTCAACTCAAAACCGAATACCATGTACCGTTTCATTCCCAATATAGCCGCTAATAGCCTGGGGACGTATTGGACTTCGGTATACTGCACGACAGTTCGTTGGTGGAATCATAGTTTAGAACGATAAGATAACAATATACCTCCACCTCGAACCCCTTGTTATTCATGCCTTTCCTGCATATAATGCCCCAAAGGATATAATTTGTAATTGTATGGAAGGGCAAAAGAGTATAAAGAACCCTCAAGTTGTAAGCAGGTTTTCAGATTGGCCGTTGTTCAGCCATATTGAATTTGAAATATTTCATGCTTATGTTAGAAACGGTTTAATTATGATTTCAACGCTTGAATTTAAATTCATCATTTTGATCGTCGGTTTTAAGCGTTTCATTGTTTTAATGTTTTTAGTTACAGTTAACGAAATTGATTGAACGGTGCAATGGAATGTTAAGTACTATGTACTATAAATGGAATAATGTTTTCATTTCCTCAATAACAGCAAGCGCGTATTGCTGAAATGTTAGATTTTATTGCAGAAAAGTATTTAATAATTATTCAAAAATGTGTAGCTTCTTTAAGAATAAAAAATCATAGAATTTTCAATTTTTGGTAAAATCATATCACTTTTGATTGAAGATATTTGTTGTTTAATACGAAATAAACAATATAAATAAATAATGAATAATTAAATAAATAAATAAATAAGTCACATAATAGTTTTTCCCTTTGTTACACATTCCATCTACGGAATGTGCTGAGTTTATAAAAAAAATTTGCATGTATTCAAAGGTTGGTTTTGACATGTAGTTGCTTTTCTAATGCTATTTTTAGGAGAAGATCATTCAATAAAAACTCTAAACTTTTGCTCGTTTCCAACAATTATTATAGTCATAATTTAGTTATAATTCCAACATATCCATTTTTAATGTTAAACAATACACACCCCGATTATAATATTTAATTTTTTAATAAAATAATGTAGTAAAATAATGCAATAAGAATAAGGTAGGAAATTCTCCCTCTACCTCAGAACGGTTCGATGATTTCAATATTCGTCAATGTGCAAAACGAGAAAAAAGAATAATTTCAGTTGAATGCAAACGACAGATCGCTCGTCCGATCGACATGTCTAAGCGAGACAACCTTACATTATCACCGGCTCATTTTCACCGCATGTCTAGCATTCTTCGGCATTCTTATCAAGTACGTGGAAGCCCCATTAGGACAGGCAATACCATCAAAAGCACAGATCGAATAGGCAAAATCACACAGTCGAAATTGCTGTATGCGAAATACGATGATCGACAATTAGACTTGGCAATTCGTTTTTTTCCCCATGTTCGTGTGTGTATTGGTTCTTTTATTATGATCTCTTTCGGTAAATTTCGCGGGATGTATCGTAACAGGCTCGAACGACGCTTTTGCACTGCCCTCGGTACGCAAGCTCCCGGATTCAATCATCTTGGAATAATATTGCTCGAAAGAAAATATGACACACTCTCTGTATTGCTCTGGTTGCTCTGTATTCCACCACTTGGTCTCATACAATAGCTTTGGGCTACACGAACCGAAATCTTTTTGATGGGACGTTCTTACGCGGAGAAAAGTAATGAAAACGTCGAAGCGAGGCCGCTAAAAAAACAAAAACCTGTCTGCTTCTGATCGCACAAGCATTGAAATTAAAAAAAAACTTTTGAACGATTATCAAAAACGCATTGCCAGGGATATTAAAGAAATGATTTAGAATATTTTCATATCTCTTTTAAGCACGGTACGAAAATTAATAGAATGGATAAACTTTTAAATTTGTTACAAATTTATTGAATGATATGATACATTTTAAACATAAGAAAGTATGAATTAAATTTTTGTACAGTTACATATGTACCAAGATGCGTATATGTATATATTTACGTGCATGTTTAAGTACGTATATGCAAGACTCTGCTGATTCTTCCATTCACGTGTTTTCGATCGAAAAAAGATGTATACAAACCTTAAAGGTAGAAAGGAGGTAGAGACGGACGGCGTGTGTTAAGCGCTGTACGACCTTATGCTTACAAAATAAATTAATTGTATTCTCCCTTAACCTTGTTACAATTCTGCGTTGCTCTGCAATTATGTTACCGATGTGATTTTTTTTACATTAATGTTTTTATTTTTAATTTCACTATATACAAGGGACTCAAATACGAAAAAATATGTTAAATGTATGTAGTTAATCGTTGAAATTTGTATAAATTCTGATTAATGGTGTGAAGTATGCCCTCTGAATTGTTTTTCCTGCCTATCTTTTCGATGATCACTTTCAGAAGAATATTTGGGGAATGATGTGCTGGAAAATGATAATTTCGTATTCATAACAAAACATTTGTGTAACAAATTTTCTACATTCAATGTTTATTTTCAAAAATGATTAAGCGCTGTTAAGCCGTTAACTGGCATCTATTTATACACACTTCAAAATTTTATTATACCAATTTAACATCAATCTTTCCATATTCGATTAAACCCTTGCATGGAGTTAGAATTCAATGAAAATTATTGAGTGATACCGGTAGGGGGATACGATATTAAAGCTAAAATACTATATATTAAAGAATGTACTTTTAAAGATAGGAGAAAGGGATCAAACCTTTTAAATGAAGAGACATTTACTGTAACATCGAGCAAAATTTTCATGCATTCTCGCTCTGTTTAACTAACAAGTAAACCTGCCAAAGCGAGAAAGTATTAAGATTTTGCACGTTGTAGGCAACATTTAAAAGTAAAACACTAATTAGCATAAGTAATATAATTTGTCGAAGGAAACAAATATGCTCCATCTCAACGCGCCTTAAAAGATCATCGTTTCAACATTTGAATACTTTAATGCATTTGAGACATTGAAATTGTATCGTTCGTGTTAAGCAGCTTTTTAAAGAAATTCATTTAAATCTCCTTCTGAATATAGGTTCAAATAAACTTCAACCCCAGAAGAGCTTTGCTAGAGTATCGAAGGATTTCTAGGAAAACGGGAAAGAATTATAGGACAAGTGTTCAGTTATTTTTACATTTTCTATGTATAGCTGATTGTTTAATGATACACCCTTCAATATTCAGAGCAAATAAAATAAAAAACTTTTTCATGCAGTTAAGCATTTTTTTTAAGAAACATGGTGGAAGAAAAAGCAGCCACATTGTTGTGTTATTTTATGTTTCGGCATGCAACAACGATTTCCTAGATCATTTATCATCTTCATTCTTTCTTGTTTGGTTATTGTGTGTGCACACCTCCACATGAACGGTGTATTACGCTAAATTCGTTCAATGTTTAAGTACGACGTGATGTGTATGAGTTTCGAAGAATTCATATATAATGAATTTTTTCCCTTACATATTTCCTCACTCTCGCTTGTTTCTATTGGTATGATATTTGATTTTGAATTTTGACTTGTGTCACAAATGGACCACGCATGTTACGTATCGAGCCACCAGCTCCAGAATTGCCCTGGTGATGGTGCCAGTCGCCACCATTTGTTTCTTCATGCAGCAGTGCTCCCGTGTCTGGTTTCGTTTCGCCACTACCGCTACACGAATCATTCCGTTGGTGCACCGTTGCAGACTGTCCGGTGATAGAGATCGTTTCATATCCGCCACCATCATGATAGCTCGAGACGGGTCGATTGCTTTTATATTTGCTCTGCTGATTGGACAGGATGGAGGAGTATTGGTGCTTTTGCTGTTGCTGTTGAGCGATGAGCCCAATGTCCATCATGGGCGATGTGTTACGGGCGGAACGTTGAGAGTGGTAAAGATGATGGCGTCGGCTACACATCAAATAAGTTACACATCGGAACAAAAAGAGAAAACAATATAAGTAATCTTATATAGGAAATACGACTTGGCTGTTTTTTTATGAATAAAAAAGGTAGTGTGACGATATTTTATTTGAATTATTTGTAATAGTTAGTAATGGCATTAAAATGGGTAATGTGTTATATTACATGCACAGTACTGTACATAAAAAGCGGCCAATTAGGTAGTAAATAAGAGAATTTTGTGTGGATAGATTGGTTACGGATATACAAAACATACACACATACACATACAACAAACAAAATAGAGAATTAAAGAATACGTGCACTAAAATACAAATGACCATCTGTTGTAAACGAATTCCAAACAAACACACAATATCCTAAATTCGTTATACTATGACGTTGTACACGCTGTGCAGTAGTGTATCGCAACGAGGGAAAAGAAACGTCTAACAACGACAAATTATTTAATGGCAATGATGTAAACGGACGCATAATTTCACCGCGTGGATGATTACCTTTCCGAACCTTCCAAATATAACTACTTAACCGACGATGGTTTTATGAATTGCCATTGATAACTGCCGTTGCTGTTGGCGAAGGTTTCATGAGATGGTGTTCCGGTCGGCTTACTGCTAACATTACGCTCACAGTCAGGAACATTTTCTTTTGCATCCACATCAGCGTTGGCTTTTAGTATCCCGTCACAACCCACATCGTGAGCTTGCCAGTTTTTGTTGCATATGCTGCGTTGCTGCCTACGACTGTTCTCAACACGGCGCAGAAGTAGCAGTTGCTCCTGCTCGCGTTCGTGCAGATTTTCCAACTGTTGCAACCATTGCCACTGTTGCAGTTGCCAGAGCTGATGCAACTGCAGCAGCCGATGGTCCCGTTCGAGCAGTTCCGGCGTAAATACAGTACCATCGTGTGCTACTAGACTGTTATGATGGCGCTTTAGTGTTCCGTTGCGTGACTGGTTGCTGGAGATGCTATCACACATTAAACGGTTGGATGTAGTGGATGGTTGGATCTGTTCGTACACATGGTGCTGTTGTCTCTGTAAAGGGCGACGACTGCGACGACTTATGCAAGGCATGCCTTGCTCACTGTTAGCGCCATGAACAACCAGCTTTGACGATGAGCATTTCTCTTCTAGCGTTATGTTGACACTACTGGGAAAGGAGGTTAGTTAACACAGAATGAAGCGGAAGTTTGATGAAACGAACAGGAAAGGATTTCGAAGCATGATATTTGATAATTAAAAATAAAAAAACTTTTGAAAAGCTCCCTTCGTAGATGCTTTGTTATACCACATGAAACAATCTAATTGATATTATACATGATAAAAATAGCTACCCCAGGACATTTATATAATTGCGTATTGTTTTTGAATGATATAATTGTGAGAAATATTTAAAAATTGAGAGAAGCAAGAATTTTGTTAATGTGAACACTGATGTGAAGATAGAAATTGAAGTTGATAACCGATACACCCGCCAGAATAAGAAAGCGTGAAATTGAGATAAAGGTAGAGAGATTATTAAAGTGTTAACCGAATTTAAACGGACATGTCCTTTGCGCTAGTTTTGTTTTCTGTCCAATTCCCCCTTTGTAAGATGCATAATAAAAGCTTTCTCTTGGACGTGGAAATCTCACGTGTAGAAGTAGCTCTATACATAAGTAATATAGTGTTAATATAAAAGTGTTAACATCTGTTACCTAATATGTTGCTGCAACTCCTCGTAGTTAACGTAATGAGAGTACCGATGGTTAAATACATCTGTATGATGTATCGATGTTCCCGAGGGTCCGCCGCCCGTACTGACCGGTGGTGGTGGCGGAGGTTGATAATGTGGGGGTTGCGCATGGCCGTAAACGACACCCGATGAAGCGGATCGTTCAACTGAACTAGGATCGAATACGATATAACGTGACGAATTGTTACCTGCTGCCCCCATATTTAGCGTACCACGCTTCGTGATAGTATTACTTCCACCATTTTTCTGCATACCAGCACAATTATTGCTGTCAACCATGCTCTCAACACCACCACCAGATGATGTGGTGTGTTGCTGGGAGGCAACAATCGTCGGTGCGGTGTAATCGATGACTGGATCGCCGGAACCGGTGGAGCTCACTGAACTAGTCGGTACAATCACATCCTTACGATGCTTGCCGAAACGGAACATGTGTCCGATACCGCGTAGTAGACCGCCACTCTTCTTCCCCCGAAGCTTTGTTCCTTTGCCATCGTTGAGGGACGATTGGAAGGGACTGTTGCGCGAAACGAAACCACCGTCTGGGAATTCTCCGGAATTGATCATCGATGCGGGCGGTCCGTCCTCAAGCAGCCAATGTTTTTTCGCTTCTAACATTACAAGACAGAGGATTACAAAGTGTGGGGGAAGTTCGAGTGTACAATTTATACCATCACAATACTTACGCGTTTCCGCAGGTTGTTCTACCACCGCACGGAGAATCTCTTCCCGTCCACGGCCGCGCGGTGTACGTAGTGCGTTTGGACCCCTCGGCTCGTCGGCCATCTGTATTTCCTGCACCATCGTCTGCAACGATTCCAGACTGGAGGATTTTTTCATCCCAAGCGATGGACCTAGATCGCCCAGCTGATCCTGTGCCTCGGCCCGCAGCAGATTCGCGGCCAAGGCAGCGGTTGCCGTTCCTTTACCACCACCCTCGCCATGCTGCTGCTGGTTGCGCTGTTGCTGTTCTTTCAAACTGTTCATGCGCGCCATCTGATGCAGATCAATCGACTCGAGCGAACCACCGGAAGATGTCATTGCTGTACTTGATGCCATTAGCAACTTGCTATCTCGGTCCCGCTTTTCCCGTAGCTTTTTGTTCCGTTGGTAGGTACCGGTTTCCCTGGCATCCATTGCGGCGTGATGCTTCTCCGACATGGAACGTCGCCCAATTGCATCCCGGCTGAACGCATCCGACGGGGGAGGGTTGGTTTCGAGTGACAGCTGGGAAGCGTATGTTGCGTCAGCACCATTCGGTGTCGAAGTATTCCCATTAACTAATATGTTGGATCCAACGACACCACCGGCACTACCTTCCAGTGAACGAGCTATATGAAATGTACTGTAAACAAGACAATGATATGCCCTTGAAATGATTCATTCATTTTGATAGCAAACTCGTCTCAATGATAAGATTCCAGCTGCTGTATTAGATTATGCTTGAGCATTTTGCTATGAGAGCGTTCGTAATTTTGTCAAATTAAAATCTGTCCTTTCGAATAATGTTTTTTTGTCTAAATCTCACGCTCGGAGATCGTTCGCCCACGAACGCTGAGTAGTTGCCCCCAGAATATCGAATAAAGCTGAAAACTATATATTGCCCCTAACCTCTAAACCATTTCCCATTTTATTTGTTTTTTTTTTTACTCCATTATCACCTTGAACAGTGCTGAATTGTGTATTAAGAGTTGTATTGAATTGGTTATAGTCCACGAAGCACAGGTATACGTAGCCGTGAAGTAGATTAATGTGTGAAATAAATAATAAAAACACTCACGGTGAAATAGGTTCGGGGTCTTCTTCGATAAGGACAACGTTGCTTCCGTTCAAGCTGGTAGCAGATGATGTACTCCAGTGATCCTTGGTGGCCATGTAGTAGCTTTCGTTGCGCAATCCGTGTGTTGCCGATGACGAATGCACCAGGGACGAAGCGGACGGTACAAACGAACGTTGTGCCGATGGTCTTTGGTTGTTGGGCGCATGGTTTTGTTGCTGTTGACTGTTCATTGTACTGCTGCTGCTGTTTGTGCTACTGTTGCGGATGTAATGGCTACCAGTTATAATATCATTGTTTCCACCGCCAGCTGTCGGACCAAGTTGCTGTGAACTGGAATGCTGTAACGATCCGTTGCTGTTGCTATTTCCACTGATTGTTCCTGTTGATCCACCGGTTAGCCGATCGAGTACAGGATTGCTGTAGCGTTTGCTTTGTTGCTGTGACGTTGTCAGATGATTTTGCTGCTGTGCTGTTGAGCGTTGGGGCTGTTTGTCTGCGCTGAGGTAGATCACTGTTGTTCCAGAGTGACCACCGCCTGGCGGGTGATCTTCGCTGTTTGATACTGCTTCCAAACGCTGCTCCATAGTTTCGAGCAGCTCGCCAGTACTTACCGGACGAGCAATGCGTCGTGCTATCTTCAGTATTATTTTACCCGGATAGTTACCACCTAATGGTTAATCAATTGCACATAATTTTTCAATTCGTTGTTACTATACATACAAGTTTATTTATGTGTAAGTAGAAATGTAACATACCCGACTGTAACATTGCTCGCCGTAGTGTGTCCATCGCTTCCGCATTCGACTGTCCTAACAGTGACACACCGTTCACACTTAGCAGCTGATCGTTCATCTTTAGGCGGCCGTCACGACTCGCTGCTCCACCGTGCAGCACGCTCTTCACGAATATGCCCAGATCTCCGTCTGTTCGGATGCTACTACCGTTACAACTCCCCGTGGTGCTGCTGCTACAGTTACCGGAACCCGTCTTGCCTTTCACGCTCACACCCAACCCAGCTTTTTCTGTATCGTGTACCGGTATGTGAAGTGTTAGTATTTCTCTATTTTTCCAAGCCGAACCGCATAATGATTCCCCACCAACACTGCTGCTATTGTTGGACGTCATACTAACATTACTTATATTGCTACCAGCAGAAGCACCACTATCAACACGACCATTTCCTCCGCCAGTATCGTGCTGTTGATGTTGCAGCAACTCTGCCACGAGATTCGTTGAAGCTGATTTCAGTATAGAGGCGAGCGGTTTTTTCTGAATGGTTGGTGTTTTCGGCGAGGAAGCCGTTACCGTGCCGGATGCAAGCTTTGGCATAGAGCGATAATTTCCTACACTCGTCCTGTTTCCACCCTCCGTACCATCGCCGTACGCGGTGGAGTTGACGGATTTCGACAGACTGTTATTGCTGTTCGATTGCTTCAGTGATGACTTTGGCATCACTGGTGGGGGTGGTTTCGGTGGTGAGTTCTTTGGTTCACTTTCTACATTATAACCCTTAAATAAAGAAAGATGTTTCAGCATTGAGAAGATTGTTTCTATTACCTCAAATTTGTACTCACTATTTCACGCTCCTTCACGTCAACCGCTAGCTCCTGTTGACGAGACACAATGATCTTCAGTGTAGCACCGTGCGGTGTACCGCGTAGTATTGAAACGACCTCCGTTTGCGATTTGCCCGTCATTGGGATGCCCTCTACCTCGAGCAACCGATCGCCAGGCTTTAAGCGGCCATCCTCTACTGCTGCCCCCTTCGGCAATATATTCTTGATGTAGATCGGGCAATGCCCTCCGGCCGGATTGTCACGCGTCGTTACCGAAAACCCTAACCCGTGGTCACCTTTCGTTAGCGTGATTTCGATACGCTTTCCCAGCTTGCGTGTATTCGCCACCTGTAGGCTCGTACCGGTAGATGGTGCGCCTGGTATCTTTCGTGTCGGTGATACCGTCGCGACCTTTGCCGCCGATGTTGGCTTTTCCTCTGCCTCGATCATCATCTGCCCGACTCGGTTGTCGCGCGGATTGCGTGACCCACTGCCACTCTTTACAAGTCGACCAGCACCAACGCCACCGTACTGGTCCGTCTTGACACCGGCCCGGTGCCTGACACTGCCCCTTACCACCCGCAATCGTAGCTCTGTCGATGCGAGGCTCTTCTTAAGATGTTCCTGCACGGAACTTTCCGAGAGTCCGACGAGCTTAATATTGTTGATCTCCAAGATGCGATCGCCCCGCCGCAATCGACCCCGTTCGGCACGACTGCCCGGTTCAACACTTTGAACCAGCAACCCACCCCTTTCCATATCTGGAATGGCCGTGAGTCCTAGCGGGCCCCCATTTTCGTTTACCACTAGTAACATTTCGCTGTAAAATAAAACACAGTTATAAGCACTACGCACTACGAAACACAAAAGCAATCACCACTGTTAGTGGTCTCACCACACTTAACACTTACCTATCCTTTTCTCTTAACGAATCGTACACTGATGCTTTCGCCTGACCAAGCGGTTCCTTGCGCGTTGATTCCCTTGGTAGAGATTTTGAGTTGAAGCTGTTGTTACCGCCACGTCCCAGCACCGAATCACTGCTGCCTGAGTGGAAAGAATGATTCTGCAGCTGTTGCTGTTGCATGTAGTTTTGATACGTCTGGTAGCCATAAGCTGGTGATGATTGATTGTGTTCCGTCGAGGAATTAGTTGAGGACGGCATCGTGGTGGATGCTGTTGCTGCAGCTGCCTTTTCTGCCGCATCCATCCACCGAAACCCAGTGCTTGCTTCGGCGCCAAGAAACTGCATCGACAGACGCCCAGAACGGTTAAATATTTGCGGCAACAGACTGTCTTGCTGCTGCTGTCCATCCTCCTCCGTTACGTTCCATTCCTCCGCCAGCAAATGGGTATGGTTGTGGTAGAGATAGGGTGGTCCACCACCGTTCTGCTGCGTCGTAAGCAAACGATCTGGCGGTGGATCACTGTCACTGCGGCAGACTGGTGCAGCTGACCAGCGTTTGCTCGTACCCTGATGGTTCCCGTTCGGGTTTACGTTGTACAGTGGACTTCGCTGCTCCGTCACACCGATCTGATGGAGCGAGGGTTCACTGCCACGCCGTACTTGCAAACCGAGGCCAAGAGGTGCCGGCTCATTCGGAAACACTTCAATACAGGAAGCTCCTCTTCCACCTCCTGGCCCTGGCACACCCGAACCGGGTACCGAACCACCAACGATTACAACCCCGTCTGTGTTACTGCTAATATCCGCAACGGTTGCACATTCAGTCATACCGACGGAATCCTCCGTAAGAGATTCACCACCACCACCACCACCATCGGAGCTACCACCAACTCCACCAATGGTTCCTTTGTTTCCGGGGCCAGAAGTCTGGAAGATGTCCGGACTTCCTGTACCAACGGAACTGCCGCTTGCTCCATCTCCACCACCTTGTTGTACGCCCGGATCCAAACTTACTGCCGCATCTTCGTAGTGTGCAATAATCTCCTCCCTATCATCCGCCACATCGCTGATGTGATCCTCCGGGTCGAGAATTCCTGCCTGTGACTGTAGATGATGTACAACTACCCACGAATCTGGATTCTAGAGATAGAGGAAAGGAATAGGGTAACATTACTTGAGAACACTGTGGATGCTTCATAACACAACAATACCGGTATTCAGATACATTCAATTGCTGACATGATACTGTATACATACTGTATACACTACCATTCATACCAATTGGTGCATTTCGTGAAAATTGCTAATGTTATTTGATTTTGGACAGAGCTATATAACAATTTACATATTGCTAAATGATATAAAGAAATTCCTTGCAGTTTCCTAGCTACAAATGCACAGATAATAACCTTCAGCACAAGACAAATTGTTGGCGCGTGTGTATTGTGTGTGTATGTGTGTCTATATCCTATCTATCACGATGCACGCCCAATTACGCGCTATAGCAGTACGCAATGCGTACGTGCCTTTCCGATGTAATTCATATATCTCAGGTTCTGAGTACTTCAGTGATAATATTTTTTCAACAGCCGTCTCTCAAGCTCTTTCGTCTCGTAGCATTCTCTTTTCTCTAGTTCTCTCAATATTTTTTTGTTACAGTTATCGCGACGTTGATGACGTTGATACTTGTAATCAATTTGCCTTATCCGGAAGAAACAATGCAGATCAACATTGTAAGATGGGGCGCGATAAGATAAGAATAAAAGCACACAAGCGAAAAATCTGCATCTATTGTGACTGCGAGCGTTGTCTCTTACTGGTTCACTGATTTTCTAAAACTAAAGCTATAACACCTATTAATGCTGTTAGGGCCATGCTTAGGAATGAATATTCTTGTAATATCATAATGCTTTCATAGTTACTTCCATAAAATTTACATTTATCAGCAGAGTACACCCCAGTATGAAGATCTCCTTTCATGGTTTGGAGAAGGAAATGTCTCCCGAACAAAGTGTATTCTATGCTAAATTAAGTTTAGGTTTATGTGTCTAATTACAAAAAATACGGCCATTAATCTTGAGTATTTTTAAAAAAATTACTTCTACCGATATATTGTTTTGAATGTACACCTAAAACCAAGACGAGTAAAATAATCTAATTACGGCAGGAGCTTACTGTTTCGCAATTCGGAGTGCCGGGTTCGGTGCAGCAGCAGTTATTGGACCCACCCCCAGCATAACGGTAAACGATCCCTTTGGTTGAGGATGATACTGAACGGCCGCCACCTTTACTATCACCACCGCTCGCGCATAGCGTGCCATCGGATCCAGTTTCCAGCGCCTCATAGCTGCTCATCTTCCGGGGTAGGTTGAGTGAGTAGCTCTTATAAAGATACTGGCTGCAATGCGGTATACTTTTCTGGCGCTGGTGCACCTGATATGTGTGACGCCATCCGAAAATGCCGGTAATTTTACTCGCCAATGCTGGACACTTTGGTGGCAGCTCGAAAATATTCGCTTTTTTCTTCATTCTATTCTAGATATTTGTCGCACACTTACACATTACTCGCTCTCACACAAATACACATATACACACTTTTCAGCGGATTTTTGGAATCGTTGGTTCATACTATAAACTGTGTGTTGAATGGAATGTACTGCAGTAAATTTTCCTGGTGTATTACCATATTAGGTAGCACACGCGTGGCACTTCTCTTACATACTAATCCATTACTCGTAATAACCATTATACTTGCAAATTTACTTTTTTAACACAACACTTTGTTTTTCCGGACGCGCACTAAATCGCAAACGCGTACTCTCGCGAACTGTAGTTCTATTAGAAGTGTCTATCTTTACACACATAGTAAACTACATCCACCGATTGATTACCTCATTCTAAGCTTTCACAACCACGACTAATACTCTCTACAAACAAGTTACCGATACGCATACGCTGAGTTCTAGCATTGCAGGGCGAAAGATAACGTAAACTTAATAAGACGTAGATAATTAACTCATTCTTACAGTTATCACAGAACAGTACTGACCCGTCCAGATTTTTCCACACCACGCAGATTTGAGGCAAAACAATTTACACACACTGTAATCATTGGAATGGCCCGTTAATTAAGATGGTAGCGGCGAATGAAGATGCAAGACTGTTATTCTGTTGCTAAAAACAAATTAAGAAAGTCATATAAAGGTCAGATCTCCTGTGGTTTTCGTGCCCCATATGCCATAATCGCTATCTGCTTGTGCCGTTTTTAAAACGATTGTCCTATTATTACAAGCAGTTCAAAAAGTCAATGCTCCACGCTATGAACAATTGTTGCATCTATCGCCCTAGATATTGATATGAAGTTTTGACAATTAGCTTCCTTCATTTAATATCAACATAATATAACCGCTGGCTGGGTGAGAAGAGATTGTACCACACAAGCTAAGTTATTCACCGAAGCAATCGCTGTTGCGGAGAGTGAGCTATATTGACAGTTCGTTTATCGCAAATTAGCATGGTCTATCCCTGTATCAAGCTGATGTCAATCAGCCTGCCCTGTTTGTAAGCGGTTTCATGATCTTCAATGTCCAGACATCCAAAAATATGGCTCATACATATACACGATGCAGTTAGACGAAAACGAGCTACTTAATAACTTGAATGAAACCCCAATAATTGTTGCATATTTTACTATCAGCAGCGTTACCAACAACATCATTATACTGCCAATTTACGGTTCTGTTGAATGTGCCACAATTATCTTTGTACGATTCAAAAACTGATTGAAAGAGTCTATTTACGCTCGAACAAAGTATGATCTTGTTGAGTATCTAGCCGTCGAAACCTTGTACTGCACTTTTATCTCTCCTTCTCACTTTTCTACATGTCTCTCTCGTAAAGGAAGTTGGTTATCGTTCGAACGAAAAACTGCAACAACCACGTGAAAGTCAAAAATGAGGAACGCTAGTGAAAATACATGCTAAATTCAACGGAAAAACGATTGGCTAAGAAAATCCTCAGAAGGGAGATTGAGATTGAAATGACTATTAACAGAGGGGGTTGGCGGTCTGATCTGGAAAACGACGGACCATTGTAACAGAAATATGCCAGAGTAACGGACTGTTTCGGCCAGCCGGGTGTTGTGATGAAGATGGAAAGGGAACGGCAGATCGGTAATGAGATAGAATCCATCAACGGCCACTGTTTTACTAGAGGGATGCGAATGTAGGGGTGAGAGCGGATGAATCAGTCGGGCCCCAACAAGGAACAAGGTGGGTTTTTTTCGAAAGGGGTGTCCGATTTGAAGGGTAAACCTCATGGCTATTACACACACAGTTACACAGCAACAAACAATGGCGGTGTAGATATTGGATAGTCTATAATACTGTTACAGGCCACCTTCTTTTCGGATTTTACATCCGCTTGAAAAAAAAACTAAATAGAGTTGCAGAAGGAGAACGGAAATGGTGTAGCTGTGCAATACACGGATAACTTATACGCTTCGTAATCAATAAGAAGGTAGACAAAAATGGCATAAAGATATCCGATATACGATAACAGAATCTTTATTTTTTTAGGGAAACTATTGTCATGTGTTCATCAAAAATATGTCTACACCTTCTTCTTCAGCAACTAATAAATTACCCCGTATGCCACTCAACAAATAAGCTCACTGGCATCGTCTACAGCGTCTACACTCTGTAGTTTACACTCGATTATTATTGTCATTTCAGCAATACAGGCTGGCCGTTCTCAAAGAAAAAAAAATCATTCCTATTACACTACAACTGCAAATTGCGCTTGATGGTAGCTTCGGTTTACAGCACTTTTACACCGTGCAGTCTTCCATCAAACTCGGTAAGCTTTGTTTGATCGTTTGGCTGGGGTTGATCGCGGTATGTTTTCTCATCGGATTATGATGCGTGTAGGAGAATTTATGCAAACAAAAAAACATTTACACAAGCTCACATTCACTCACACATCGATGCCAATAACACACATCGATGTCGTTTCCAATTTTCGCTTGAATAAATAAACACACATACACACGCAGCATCGCCCAGCTATTCACCAACACAAAACAACTAGGCTTATTTAAAATAGTTGTGGAAGGTGATGTTGATTGCAGTAGACGACGAACCCTCCCACTTTAGTAGTAAAACATGATCAACTTTACACTGCAGCCGTGTCGACCAACTGTTTGACTCAGTCTTTGATTGAAGAGATAAATGAGCGAGAAGGAATGACAGATCAAATATAATAAATTTTCCAAGTATAACAGAGTTGCTTTAGACTTAGGTCGTTCACTAGTTTAAACCACAACGAGCTGCAGTGCACTTATAACGAACTCGGGTTCGTCTAACGAATTTGCGTTCGTCGGGGAGCCTTTGTTCCACCTTTCAGCTGAGCTCATCTTTACGATCTTAAGTACATTTCAATACCTTACTAAAAAATTGATGTTATGGCCGAACAAAACACTATTTCGTGAAACATACAACCGTCGACAACCCTGCGAAGGAAACCCCATCAACAACCTCTCGCACAATCGAAAAGCGAAAGCGACTTGATCTTTTGATCAAGCCTCTTGGCTAGCCTTCAATAAAGAGATGGAAACTTCACCAACGTTAACCGTGCACACACGCGTATTAAACACGTTTTCACAATTGCATTCGAAAACCAACACTGTAGTCTAGTAGAAGGTGAAAAACATATTGTGCTTTTCATTTCACACATTCGAAGTTCGAACTATCTCTTCAGTGGCTCTTTCTATAACTCTCTCTCTCTCTCTCGCTCTCTCTCTTTCTCTCTCTCACAAACTCGCCAACGCTTTCTCGTTTTTGCCCACTTTCCTTGGTGCAAATTAAGTTCGGAAACATTAAGTGGTATGCGAAGAAAGGTGCCACCTTCTACAGTGACATTGATGATGGAAGTAAGCAAAACTCGAGATTAGGAAAAGATGGGTTTTCAAATGCATCAACGTTTGAGGATTTTGGAATATTGTTTGATAGCTGATAGGTGGGCATGACGGACGACGAAAAAATTTGTGAAATCACGCACACTAATCGCTTTTTCAGCTACAACATGATCTTAATGGTGTACGTTTCGAGAAATATTTTCCGGTTCCCTGTTTTAGATCGTGGAGTATACGATTCAGTAGATCTAAAGTTTAGTATTTCAATTACTAAGGCGCTTCATAACCCCCAATATCACATAAAAAGCACTGGCATTGATGATACAACCGGGAAACAGTCAAGTCTCTAGTGGATTCAATAAGTTTTCTAGAGTTATATACATACTAACTCACTCGCGTGCACACACACACACAATAAGGCGCACCCTCTGGCGAAGGCAACAACCAATTGTTGTGGTGGCCGAACCCTTTCTTTCACATACCTCTTCTCTAATCCTCATTTTCCCCAACTACGCACGGGAGACACGAACGAGCTTGTTCTCGCTTGTTGTATAAAATGTAAAAAAAATTGTAGCCTCACAGGACAACTCCGTCCAATTTGCTGTACCTTTCTCTCCATCAAATTGACCCCACACTATTGCTACTTCTAAAGTCACACGTTCGAATGGTACCACTCAAGACGCTAGAAGGAAATCGTGTTAAACAGAGTTTAAAAATTTGCCACAAACACTTGCACCATGCGCGTGTTTGTATGTGTGTGTGTGTGTGCTTTTTTAACCCTCACACAGGCTCGCTCAACTCTTTACGATTAATCACACACATATGCACGTACGAACACTATTCCAATGGAAATCAACGTTTTACAAATTGAAACCAACAATATGCAATTGTGGGTTGCTGGTTTGCTACGATTGACAAGTGGAAGACTGCATACTGCGCTTTAGCGAATCTCCCCACTTTTGACCACCTCTTACAGCTGACAAACGCCAGTGTACTCGAACGCTCACACTGACACATACGCAGTACCCCACTGTCTGGTCTGTGGTGTGCCTGCCACGGAAACCGACGCGTGACTAAATCCAAAATACACCACCATCCAAACAAAACGGCCACGGCGGCAACCTAGATGTGCTTTTACGGGAGATACATATTGAGCCTGCTACCGGCACACTGGGCTACGGTTTGATATGGGTTATTGAGCTTTATAATTGTTTTATTTATTTTGTAGCTTCTATCAATGTTTCAATAATTCCTGGCTTAACTGACTAGGTGATTCCAAGCAATGGGAAATTAATTACAGGCTAAATAGAAGTACCAGGCGGTCCGGTGGCCGAGGCGAGTCTCACACGGCAAGATCGGGATTCAAATCCCATCTGGACCGTTCCTCCTTAGTGAGGACTGACTATCCAACTACGTGGTATTAATAAGTCTAGTAAGCCAGAAATGGCAGGCATGACCGAATAGGTCGTTACGCCAAAGAAGAAGAAGAAGACCCAGATGCAAATACTCAAGATTTTGCCCTAGCAGGCGATTATGAATAGCAACATGAGGGAAATATTGAATACCCAAATTTAGAATGTTTCGAGCAATCGAAAAAAATGTTGCGTTAAAAATGTCCATTTTTTTTATTACCAAATTTTTCTCATCATTGTCTACTGTGTCTATCGTTCCCAAACAATGTCACACGTCAATGCAAGTGTTAGGCCCTGATCTGGAATCTGTGGAATACGATAAAACGAAACAAATATCTCGAGTGCACAAGAGTTTTTCTAGAAAATTTTTATTTGTTTTATTTTATTTAATAATCCTCCCGGGCATGACGGTCAAAAAAACTATTTGATCCGAACAATAGTAATTTTCACAATATAAATGACTGAACTCTTTATTTTCCCGTGAAAATGCAATGGGTCTCTTTTCTCTTTCAGGCAGTATGCCCAATATCAATCTGGTGGGAAGATTGAATAGACCAAAACGCACCGCAGAAGAGCTGTTTGTTTACATTTTAATATGTCTCATGATTTTAACCATTTTTCGGCACCATTCTCGAAGGCACATACGGTCACAGTTGTCGGTGCACTAAGAATAGAGGTGTTGCGGTTGCAAATTAACGAGTGGAGCAAGAAGGCACAAGAACCTAAATTCTACCGCAGTATCGTGAAATAACTCGACAGAAATAAATCTCTATCTTCGATCTTTTTCAAAATACTATTTAATATGAAATCGGTTTGGAATGAGAATATTAACTTAAATTGACTATTGAATAATAACAAAATGTTGATTGCTCATCAGAATACCCTGAATGCTTCTGTTTTTTACGTAAACAGATAAATCCTATCGGGGTAGCCCGGTGAGATAGTGGTGTCAGCGCCGATCTTTCACGCGACGGACCTGGAACAAAATCCCATCTGGACCGTTTTCTCGTAGCAAGGACTATCTATCGCTACGTGGTAAAGTAGGTCTATTACGGGTACGATCGTTGAACAAAAAAGTTCAATCCTATTGGAGAGAGATCCTCTATTAATTTGTATTTATTGACATAATATCTGCATCTGTCGAGGCGAGCCAGTGATATACGTAGTAGCGGCGCCGGTCTTTCGTACGATAGAAAGATAGACAAGCCATGATTTATCCAGGTATAAGCACCGCAATAGAAGAAGGAAATCCCAATCATGAGCGATTTGATATAATCCATCTAATGTAACAGTAACCCTGTAAACGATCAACTCTCACGGCAAACGATTTCATAAAACGCCTAAAAGTATGCAACTAGAAATACACAGTGATGTCAAACAGCCACAACATTCTACATAAATGTGGGTTCAATACAAAACGCACATTCTATAATTGAACGTGTGTATAAATGTTTTATTAAATCATGTTATTTATATGGCATATTTTCAAGAAACTTATCCAAAATTTTAAAAAATCTATTTATTTAATTTAACGTTTAACATAATATAAGTACGAGGTAAAATGTGTCGAGGCAAAGTGTGAGAGTATTGAGTATTACTCTATTTATCTACATAAACCCCACATAAAGAGTCGATCTTTGGCCGTCAAACGTCAATATCTTCATAGTTCATGGGTTTTATCGATGATTAATTTTCAATCGTAAATTTATAACCGTTTGGATTTGTAGGAGTTAGAACAGCTAGAGTATCGTACAATCGAATAAATGAGGCTGGGTTTGTATATTCCGCTAATACTAAAGAGACCTATGTTCAAATGCGCAATGAATGAACAGGTGAACGCAGTATATGTGTATGCGTATAAACTCACACTTGTGTTTAGCTGTGGTTAAGTGAGGAAACCCGAGAACAAGGGAATAAGCAGTGGAACGTACAAATGTGAGAGAGACCGATTGACATAAAGCAAATGATAGAGACTGGAGTGATCGTAATACATCAGACAAATACAAATAGATGTTTGTGAAAGAGGAAAGGTGGAACATGAAGAACTTGCACGAGAGAACTCGAAAAACCGGTTTTTCGTTCTTTTCCTTCTCTGTCAATCCAAACTCTCGTTGCCTGCCTACCAGTAGCCATACTAGGGATGGGCGTCTCGGAGTGCACCAAAGCTTCCAGAGTAGACCTTGAATTTACTGCTCCGAACCCGTGTCTGAATAAACTTCTATCTGAACAGGCTGCCATCATTTATTCGCTCGCGAGGTTAAAGCAGCGACGCAATATACCAAAAATACTCCATTTATACTTAATGTAACGTTATCTTACGCGGTAATTGAAGGGTAACTTAAAGGGGCGTTTATTTTCTCATTTGCGTTGATGTTTTGATGAGCGGTGATTTTCCATTAATTAGTATGTAATATTTGCTAACAATTAGTACGTGTGCTCGGTCGAATACACCCGGGATAACGTACTCGTTCACGGTTTGGAGAAGGATATGTTTTCAAACCAATGTGAATTGCACTATAGATTAAGCTGAGCTTTATGTGTTTATCGCTGTAAGCAATACGACCTGGCCGTCCTTATTGAATAAAAACGAATGTGTGGCTCCCACTTTCTGGAACGCCATCGTGCAGATGATAAATTAATACCAAATAAAAAACTAAGATGATAAATTGTAGGAAAATTATCACTCATTTGAAACACTGTCGATATTTCAAATTTACCAAACGGGTAAGATATCTACTGCCAATTCACCCTGAAATTACACGGTAAATTAACGGAAATTTACAGTTAATATAAGTATTTTTGACAGGCAGGATATTCCCGGTTGGTTCCAAAATTGTCTGGAGTTTGTCGGAACTGTTTTTCCCATCACTATGTCATAACAAAAACGAGTAACACACACACATACACAACGCCGAGGCTTTTTGCCTCTGATGATTGCGTAGATAGCTCGTTTCACGATACGTTTGCTTCTCCCTACTTCCCTTTACTTCTTTACCCGCAAGGGTCCCGCGCATCCATTCATTTCACGTATACACGTCCGGTGTTTAGGTGATTCTTGCGTCGTATCGAGTTGTAGACACTTTTCCCGTACACATTCTGACTCTTCTTTGATCGTTTACCCGTACCAAGTTCTAACCAACGCCACACCAACCTGCATCATCTTGGCAGGGCAGCGCGTCATCAACCAGTCATTTTATATCCCGATGCACGTGGCGCCTTAACCAGGGAACTGTCCAAGTTGGTATGCGTGTAGATTGATTCGATGTTACTATGGCTTTTAACGATTTATTGCTCCCCATTACTGATAGCTTAAAGATCACCAAGGTAAATCTCCAGTCAGAAGAAGGCGGTAGGGGTGGAGAATTCAAGCTCAAACTTTATATGTTCGAAGTTGTTCAAGTCAGACTTAATGAAGATTGTGTTGTGTGCATGGTACGGTCAGAGTATTAGTAAGTAATGAACATGTCTCTTTGCACCGGATCATATAAACAAAGAGACGACTGTTTCCATTGCGTAATGTACGCATATGTGTATTGGACTTGGAAAACGAACCGGCATACTAGTTCAATAGTAACGACCGGAATCGCTCATTAGATCATCATTCATAATGATTCATCAATGTTCAAAACTACCAAACGTGTTTCAATATGGCTGTACTCCAAAACTGAGTCGGGTCAGCCATATATGTTACAATGCGAGCTATTCTCTCAAGGATATTTAACGCTCTTGCAGCCTAAGAGAGGCCAATCCTATGAGTCACCTTCCGCACTGGTTGCTACAGACACGCACCGCGAGCGAACGCTCACGAATTTTGTAAACACCTTGCATTTTATTTAATGCACACATTGTCACCTCACACAGCATGATCACCGATCGTTGTAACACATGCTCCATATATGGAAGCAACATGAAAAACGCAGAAAAATATTTTGATATTACAAATAGATTTAACCTTAATCAGTGATATCATCATCTCCGCAAAAGAAAGACCTGCCTGTGTGTCGCCTTAAAATTTCCAAATTCATATATTTTTACTCGTATTTCACTCGCACCAAAAATTTGCTAGACGTGACCGCCATTAAACGATACAAAGATTTATGTGAAGCGCATTTGTCTCAGTACGTTGATAAACAAGGAAAAAATGTTTTCAATTCTTCAAAACGCCCATGTAGAATAGTGCACCCGTTTCACTAGCTAACTAGGGGTATCCAGTAAAGTTTAATGCGATCTATCATCTATCGATCTGTGTATTTATCATAACGTTACTAGTTTACTAACGCCACTAGATATAATCAATATGGGACATTGATTAAAGGGTGGTACCCATTGCACTTCGGACGATTAGTGGACATATAAATGTGTAGCAACCTCCTACCAAAAGAGTGGTAATCAAAACAAATGGGCGTTTACAGTGGGTTCCGTATACTTCACATCTACATCCATACGGGAGCTCATGTCGGAATAAAGAGCATCGCAGAGTGGCAGAGAAAATAGCTGCGTCGGTCTCATACGGCAAGACCAGAATCGAATCCCTTTCGGGCCGTTTTCCCGTACGCAGGACTGACTATCCTGTTGCGGGTAAATTCAAGTCACGGATGCCAGAAATGGCAGGTCAAGAACTCTCGAGGTTGTTGTAGTGCCATAGAAGAAGAACATACTGTCTGTAACTGTATTCCCAAATAACGAGATATCAAGAACACGAAACATAAGGGATCCATTGTACAGAACAACCGGCAGGTATATTATTTTGTATGTTTATTTGTATCATACTAGAGCGCTTTTGAGCTTAATAAAGCAAATGTGATGTACTGAGAGATAACTCACGAAAGATGGTAAAGTTAGGGATTATGGAAAGACCATCACAGTTTCTGTAAACACGATGTGGCGCCGTCATACAAGTGCGAACACAGGAGATAATGCTAGGTTGGTCTACAAACCGACAACACGACATTCCTTGCAAGCCTATAAAACGATAGCTGTGTAGTTGAATTACAATTCCTTCCATACTTCTAACTTTGAAATTGTGACACACTTAGAGGCGTTCATTGATGTCATACAACTCCCTCAACGGCGTGTATCAGAAGTAACACATTCCTACTTTGATTACCTCATCGATTATCAAATGTGACTGATGTATTGCAGGGTTGCTCTTAACAATAGCAAAGATATTATCTGAATACATTTGGATTTCAGACACGCATGGCCAAACTTTCTCTATGGTAATAATAGTTATTCAACTTAATCTGATAATTCTGATGATAATAAATAAAATAAATCTAATAATAATAAACTTAAATCTTAATCTGATAAATAATAAAACTTAATCTGATAAGAAAACAATAAATCACTAACAAGTTATTAATAATGGTAATCCTTGCATGGAACCCAACCTAGAACGGATAGTCGCTTTCCATTTTTGTTTATAAACCACAACTCATTTAGCATTTCCTGCTATTAAAACTGGTCATGGTGAACTGGACTGGTGAGTAATTAAATACAGTGATCTATACATACAGTGATACAACTATTAACTGGTAATTACAGACAATTTGACCAACTTCCAAAATACCCTAAAGCCGCCTTCCTATGAAAGGTCAGGTCGAAGAGGACAACAATTCCCTTATTAAATAACTACAATATATCGGATTACCCAACAGAAGTACAATACTGAGATAATTGAATAATCCCCTGCTCGTTTCGGTTGCTGAGAAACAGCCACACATTCGATCGATACTCACCTGTAAAAAATAGAAAAAAAAAAACAAGAACAAAATTTAATTAGTGTGAAGTAATGAAAGAATATATTTAGTAAAATAATCGGACTGTGATCGGTTCATCATTTAACTCAAGTACATACAAGAATATATTATCCACCAAACTTTTGATCCCGCTCCACTAACATCACTGATTTGACAACTAATACAGAGTTTTGCATCTTAGTTTTGACTGGCTGCACACATTTTTTACCCGTCGCATAGATGTAAGACCCTGTAAATTAAACGCAAAGAGCCACTGGCATAACATTCGCCCACACTGCACAACCCAGAGATAACATTCTATGCAGTCGACGGCCAGGTACAACTGTGGTAAGCAAGTAGATAAAAATTAATATATCAACTTGTGTGGGTCATTTTTTCAAATCCATCAAACTAGCTTTAAAAAATATAGTTTTTTTAATGGAATAGAGTCATTCTGGTCTCTAAATGAAACACTTGTAATAAATATAATAAATTGCAGCTACTCGGACATATAACGTGAACAAAATAATCAAGAATAAATTAAAAATACCAATTCAATTTTACTTTAGCAATTACCCAAAAATCATAATTCACATCATAAAACATCAGCTGCTGAAGTTGTGTATTACTCAAAAGCGCAAATTAAATACATACAAATTATGCCGTTAAACCGAATACAATAAAAGAAAAAGAGAAGAAAACTTAAGAAACAATGCATTTCACAATTAATAATTTGAAGAAACAACTTCGAAAAACGGAAAAAGAAATGATTGAAGCTAAAATAGAAGGAGCAGCACAAACTAAAACTAGGTTACGAGTTCAACATTCCGCTTCGGAAATGAAACAAAAATGCGAATAAAGCGAATAACTTCAACACTTAAGCAATGCACATACACACGCACAACTCTCCATTTACGGGGTTCACCGCGTGCATAAAATTTTACTTTCCGTGCTGCGACGTCAGTTAGAAAACTGTGAAAAACACAAGAAGAAAATACACCACGAAAGTAGCGAGGTGGTGGCAGGAAAGATGGTAATGTGTTGCTAATTTGTGCAGCGGCACACACCCTCTTTCGTCCTGGCGAGCAACAAAGGGAGCAAGAAAAGAAAAGAAAAACTGTAGTTATTGCTGTATCGTGAATTCGAACGGAAGAAAGCATGAAAGGAAAGTCAAGCCAATTTTCCCGCCCGGGAAAGTGAGGAACGGCACACATACACTCAGAGCTATGTACGCAACAATTAACTAATTTTCACATAACATTTTGCTCCTTTTTTCCCACGGAGTAGATAAAATCGTTACGTTCCCATGTGTTTGCTTCTTTTTTATGAAAGAAATTAAAAATATTAAGAAAAAAATAGTATTGGCTTTTGTGCTTTTTTCTAAGGTTTGTTCTTTCGTTAAACGAAAAAAATCAAGTATGCTGACTTTATATGTCCCTTAAACATAAGATAGAAGGTCAGCATTTTCAAGCTCATGTTACTCAATTATTCAGTTACATGACTTCACATTTTCGAACAATAAACAAATTTATATTATTCCAATTAACTATTTTATCAGTTGTTCACATTTGCGATCGGTTACATACTGCTCGAGTATCAATGGGATTATCCTAGTAATGCTCGCCTGTCCGTATATTTATTGAGCAATTTGAATACACTTGCCAATCACCAATAGATCACACTTTGTCATTATAAACGGCTGACCAACAAAAATCATCCCCACAAACGCTAGAAGTTACCGGTTTCCAATCATCTCGAACTCATTGATGGAGAACGGAATTGATCTTGCATTCGAATACTAGGACCGTGTAAAAAGAGGAACAAACATGCTATCTAACCGCGAAACATCACCCTAAGGGACGGCCAAAAAATGTGAGCTACAAACGAACATCACGGTACAAGTACGCAAAAAATCGAAGTGGAAAAGAGATCTAAGCTGGAAAATTGAACATTTTCCCATCACCCTTTACCAATAACCTCCCTTTCATCCGAATCACCTTTTTTGACCGCACTCCTTATCGCAACGAAAGCATGAACGAGTAAAATATGAACCCTACCCCATGGCAAGGTCTTTTGACCTTCTGCTTATACCCACTGCTCATAATACTTTCCATTCGCATGGGATCGAGGTCGAAAGGAAAGTCATTTTTCTTTGCCCGTTTTGTTTAAGAGCAAATAGATGATGCATGCAAGATGTAAAGGGAACAAAAGCGCTAAGAGCGATGAGAATGTTGCACATGCGAGACTCTATACTCTTACTTGCATTCACACATTTTAATGATTTGGGGTGAAGGTAGATTCAACCCTGTGCGCAATTATCGCGAAACGGGCGCGGACTGTAACGATTAGCAAGCTATTTAGTTTAGATGTCATTAATGACCGTTGCAACAAGAAGTGGGTGCATGTGTTGTCTAGAAGTGGGTAGATGTGTTCATTTTGGCACCGTTCTGTGACAATGGGGCCACATTCTAAGCTCATTTTATCATCGACTATCCACGTTTTGTTGTGCTAGCGCAGGTTGTTTTTATCTCCTATACAAGATCATGCTTGTAGAACGAGACATGTATTTTTTGTGATGTCACAATCCTGCTTTAATTGCTGCACATCCTTAATTTTGTTGTCATGCATTTCGCTTCCACCCGTATGTCGCTTCCATCCTTATTTCGATCCTACCTGGCGGCTCAAATGTAAACATTCGAATCGATTAAGAAAACGGTTTTCTTCATGTTTGGAGTAACGACTGCACGTTCATGCCGTATAATGGCTTACAAGACTTATTGATACAACGTAGTTGGATAGTCAATCCTAACAGAAGGTGGTAAACTTTTAGCGGGGGAAAAAAATTAAAATAAACATAAGTAACTTTGTTATTTGGCTATAACGAACTTATGAACGAACGAATCGTCGTTCCCGCTCAGTTTCTTTCACTGAACGAACTGACTCGTTCGCATTCAGTAAAATGAATCGTTTGTGTATGCCAGTGATCATACTTTGATCGCTAAATGATAGTATGCACTGCGATGCACGTTTACTTAATAAAAAAACTAATCAGATGTTCCGTATTTTATAAACACTTTTCGCGTTACTTTGAATGTGTTATTGCTGAAATTTATATAGAGATACAGAAACATAACAGATAACTTTGAAATATGATTTTTTATAACATGACAAATCTCAGGTGCATGCTATTGCTGAGTTTAAGATTTTGTTTTATTGCAGAAATTGAGAAGAACTATTTTAATCAAGTTGTTTGTTGTAACTGATTACATAGGGTTATATAGATTTACCGCTGTCTCTCTTCTGAAAGATTTGCAGAACCCCTGGTGGATTCAACAGGTGCTAAAATACAAATTTTGGGCGATAACTTTTCCGACAAGCTTTCATTTCCTAGCATATGTGGAAAACCATCGCAACTAAACAGAAAAAGGCATTTTAGCAATTCTCGGCGAGCACACGCATACCATACGCGAAAGTAAAGATGAACCGCCACAATGAATGCTACTGGTGCGCGCACACGTAGAAGATTCACACAAATTGCTCACGTAATCATAAAGGCCGAGCATACCACACTGGAAGGAGCCACCAGTTATCACACCATTAACCGAACGGCGAGCAGATGAGGAAATGCGGAATGTTGAGAAGGTGGGAAGAAAGCTTCAGGGCAAACTAAAAAATAGCTGCAAATGGGTTTCAGGGGAAAAAATAAACAACGAATCGAATTTAAACTTTTCCTACCAAGCATTAAAGCTCGAGAGAGTGCGCACCGGATCAGCTAGCTAACGCGTGCTTTTAATTTTCACAACAGTAATAGGAGGAAAAAAAAAGATGATAAAAAATATTCTCCGAGCGTGACGACACGCATGCTTCAAAATAGAAAATAAACTAAACCTTACTATAGGGTAGTTGGCAGGCCTGGTCGTGGAGAGAGCAAACCGGCACCGGTCTCTCACACGGTCAACACAGTACACAATCCATAACAAACAAATGACAAATGTGATCAAAATTTTCAGGGTGCAGTTTTCTGTGTGTTTTTAAAGTTGTTTGTAAAATGAAACGGGGTTTTCGATATTAAACTTAAAAACAAAAAAAAACACGAGCGAAATGTTCGTGACGGTTTGTTTGTACTCAATTTAGTTACTTTCAAGGGATAACGACCGCTTGTTATTTAGGACAAGTACACGTGCGTTTCAGATATATGTGAAAATAGCGAGGGGTTGTTTAAAACAACATATTCCCGGTAAACGTTCGTTCGTCGAACCGTTGGTAGGATCTAGGATGTTTTAATGCTAACATTGCTTTACAGTACGGATGCAGCGCATTTACATGGGGATTATTGTATAAACTAGTTTTGCTAGCAAAAAGCCGTGCAAAGCAAGCATCTTTTAAGCAATACAGAAGATATTCATTATGTTTCGATAACGAAAATGTCATTTCGATTTCAATCGTATTTTGCACAATTTTACGATTTCAATCGAAGTCAGAAATCGATGCAAAAAATCGAACAAATAGTAGACATTTATGGTTTAGACTGGTAGCCCCACGGGGCTGTCATAGCACAAAGACACGTTCACTAATTTAGGAATGCCAGGATGAAATATCTAGTGCCATTAAATTGCGCAATTTTAATGCGATGTTTCGTGTATTTTTGAAACATTCTGCATGTGACGAAACACAGATGATTCCAAAAAGCAATTTGAGACCCTTTGTGGCCTTTCTATAAAATACGCAGAACGAGAACACTGCACGTCAATTATTTCTAACATATGTTGTGCTATTTTCCAGCTATTTCCCATTCCTGCAAACTTCGACCACTGTTATCCACTCACATAGGACCTTCCATTCAGACATTCCTTAGTTTAGAAGTTGCGTTATATTCTTGAGTCGTTTTACATTACTTGTTCCTTCATCTCACAGTTTGTGCCTGTTTTTCCTTTTTTCTCTTCCAATGCCCACCCTTCGTTTATACTCTTTTCACCCGTAGTCCTTGAGATGGTTTGGGTTGGTTGGATCTAGAGGAACCAAACCCAACCGGAGGACCAAGCAGACACCGCCGTGAGGCTATTTAACAGCATCATTCGTATCAGCTGCACACAGCTGTCTCCATATGGTACGAGACAATGAAAAACCAAGTGTAAAATATAACGGAAAATGCACCCGGCATGCAGCGCACACAGCACACTATTTTCCAGAGCGCCGGAGATGGTGTCAAACTGAACTGCAGAATAAAATGGTGGCTGCAATCTAATGCTTCTAGGTTATCCTTCTTATTTCCAATGTCAAGCCAGTTGTGGATCATACTCTTCTTCCGCCCAATATGAAAAAAAACAATCTTCAAGCAGCTTTGAAACGGCAAAAGTCGGAAAGAAGGGACGTTAACTCTGGTACGGTGCATTTTTTTTACTGGTCAGTGCAATTTCTGACAGGAAAATGAAATTCTTGCAACGTACATTTCTTATGCACTCGTAATATTTACTTATTTATTATGTAGTACATAATTTTCAATTCCTTTGTTTTATCATATCCGATGTTGGCCAACAATACGTCCTTATCACTAGCCCGAAAAACAAACTTATCGACTTAGGAATCGACTCCCTGCCAAGAAATTGTAGCACACTACGGCCTATAATTTTTTTTAATGATAATACATAATTAATTTAGATTAAAAAATACCAAGCTATCTAGATTCTAATTGTACAACGAAAGCTCCGTTGGATAATTGTGCGAGACCGACACTGCACGCTCAGTTTACCCAACTCAACGGAACACCACTCAACGCACGCTAAAAAGTGAACTGGTAGGTATTCCGCACCCGTACGGCTTTATATTCCTCAAAAATGTACTAGCTAAGGTGACCGCAGTGCGAGATCAAATGCATAAGCTTTTGCACACTGGGAAAATGTGTCATAATGTTGGTGGTACCACACGCAAACAAATAACCCTTACGGAGCATCGAGCGAGATCGAATGATGATCGTTGTCGCACATTGAGTGAACAAGAAGTCGAAGGAATTGCTCATACGTCTTACTTATTCCCACACTGTCGTACGAAAAGAACTACTCTACACATTTATCAAATGAATACAAAGATAAAGCGTAATACGACAGTAGCTGTAATTTTTTGCATAGTGTTGGTTATCATTAGAAATACAAGGCTACTCAATTCTTCATTTTCATCCAACTTCAAATAGGCTATCTATTGAAATGGTTACAGGTGCAGAAAAAAATAATACCGTCTGGTTCAAGCAATTTTGATGCCACACACTATCTCAAATAAAGAATACCGTTCACACACTGTTAAAAAGGCTTTGGAAAATATAACTACGACTGCGCGCAGCTGACCTACCGCACGCGTTCAATTCGTTCGATGGAAAAAAGCAGCACGGTTTAAAGTGTATTCTTATGCTAAATAACAACTTCACGGAGGGTCGTTGACAGTACATCATAATGGATTGAACACAAAGTACGACGGTTTATTTAAGGAAGCAAATGAGAATGTTGCAAATAAAATGGTATGTGTGATATTTTTTATTGATAGATTTAAATTTAAGTGTTTTATTTTGCTGTATGCGTAGCTCTCGTTGCATGAAACGCGCATCCTTGTTTATCTAACTGTCATGAACTGTTATCAACTGTCATAATATCAGTGAAAAAAATATGAACGATTACCCCTTAAATGAGCATTCCAATGGAGGAAGAAAAGTACAAAAGAACAGCTAATGGCATTGGAAGGGTTCCACGCTTGTGCAGCTGTCGATGTCGTTTGTGTTTTAAAAAATAATTATTTATTTAACGTCTGTTTAGTTGCATTTCTGTTTCATATATAAACTATCATCTTAGCAATACGACAAGGCAGTAAATATTGATATATAAAAATCTCTTTTCCAAATATTGAATGAAACTTTTAATTTTTGAATTGCAAACCATAATAATCTTTTTTTTACCTACCTTACGCTTGTATCGCAGAACGGCTTCCTGTTCTAGCTTCAGGATGGTTGTACCGGGTGGGCAAGGCACGACGAAGCGTGTCTCCCCGAAGCACACCGTAACCTTCATGCCTTCACCGACCCGTTTGATGCCGTCAGTATGAGCCGACAGGTGCTGCACACACTCACACACCGTTCTCTTGCTCTCACTCTCGTTCGGGTTCCTTTGTGTATTGCACTGCGAACGCGTCGAGTGTCGTGATGTATGTCGTTTTTCTTACGTCTTTCTCGCCTGCTTGGTGCTCAGAGGGACGTAAATATGGTTGATTGTGCTTTTCGTTGCTGTCACTGCTTCCAATTCTTTTGCTGTCTTCTCGTACATACCTTCTCTGTACTACAAACTTTCAAACACTATCTTCCATGCAATGGAATCGCATACGCATTCTGCACATACTAAGATATCGTAGAAAACTTTACACGAACACACACACACATTGAAACAAAATCACATTATGCATTCTATAGCAATCGCACAACGCAAGCACACGTTATCAATAAAATAAATTATTATTTTGCACACATTTGTTTTTCTTTTGCTTATGTTTTCCCTTTGCTGCGCTCCAAAGTGCATCCTCATTTCCATCAACTGCACCCATAGACATATGCGACGTCACTTCCCACCATTTTGTGCCAGGTAGGAATGGTAGTTACAAACGAACAAAAATACTTAACTTTCTATTAGGCTTCAATAACTCTAACAGCGAGAGTTATGTGATATTGACGAAAAGTTATTTTTTGTCATTTGCATGAGACGGTTTTATCACTAGCAACCTTCAATCATAAATGTCTAGGAGAGGTTAACACATTTCATCAGATTTGTCTGTCTCGATATAAAGGTTTTCGCGTTTCGTACCTTTCTAAACAAACCCCTACTCTTGCGGAACGTTTGTTTGGCTTCGCAACATGTTATTCCGTTTCCAAGGAAACGACGAGCGACTAAACGATTCTATTTCTAGGTCGTACAGCACACCATACCAAGGGCTAATCGTAAACGGGCAAAAATCAATAATCTGCAGAAACAAACACACACTAGCAAACAATACGGCCTGCACGTTTTTCTTGAATAAAAAAAAACACACACACACTTGTATTCACTGACTCTGCCTGAACCGGGGAGTTGGTTTTAGCGTATAATTTTTTATTATAAATTTGAATAAGAAACAGCAAATTAGCAAATACAACGGGTAGTTGTTGATAGTAGAACACAGTATTACTTCATTGTTGATAGTGCAGGAAAAGCCCGTCATATATCGGACATTTTCCTCTTTACAGCATGCTTTGATGGATGATCCAGTGAGTTGTTGATTGAAGAACAAAATATAATATTTTACTTTTACAATTTTGTATATACTTTTCTATGACTAGCACATCACTATTCACATCACTAATTCGAATGACGAATTAATATCGTGAAAACAAAACATACCACCTTCATGCCTCGTTCAAACACATACAGACACGGCGCACACCCGTATAAAAATGTACAATGAAAAGCACCCCCGAAACAGGAAACGCGGTAAAACAGACGAAAATCCCTTTAAAAAGGAACACCATGACTTGGTAAAATAAACCTTAGCTGTGCACAGTACCCATTACTGTTTGGTGTGATCGTTAAAAGGAAAGATCGTATTGTCCAGTGGTTGTCAACCAATTGAACTAACGGCTTATCTAATTTAAAAGTTACAATTTATTATGAACATGAATAAAACGTGTGTGGCCACCAAAAACGGTATAAAAACATTTGCTTCTGTGACCATCTATATTTCTCACCTCAAATAGATAAAATAGAAAGACGTAGCAAAATAAGGAAACTATTTAAACAATTGAAACATTTTAGAACAGCGTTAGAACATTTAAACAATATACGATGTTTATAGCGGTTGGTAACCACTGAGTTTTACACGATCCTGAGCTGTTGCACATGTATCTGTTCCTGTACGTATAAGACCGGTATCTACGGCGGCCCTTCCTTGATTACATGCTCTGATGAAGCGACGCCAGTTTCCCATTTTGTTTGCCCGATGCACAATGAAGACAATGGAGATACAACAAAATGCCACAGAACACCTGCACAGTACCGTGCGAGGATCGCGTAGCCTTTCTCCTTTGTGGTACTAAGAGGGTTATAGGCATGCGCATATATGTGTCTGTGGAGAGGGTGGATTCAATGTGTAAGGAATGAACAACCCAAAACGCTGTTCTAGAGAAGCATATTTTATAGTTCCAATTAAATCGATCGATAGACAATTGGGAATGAACTTTAAAACGCTACCATTTTTCTCCATTCTGAACGCTGGATGAGCAAGTGCAAAAAAAGGATTTTGCATGCATGCGCGAAGTGCAGGAAGCGGATTAAGACCAGAAGTTATTGCAACACGTAAACCAAACATGGTGTACATGTTACGTTGTGTATCATTCGCAGATACGATCAATAAGACGTCAGCGCGATTTGACCATCGGACCCCGTGTATATTTCAACACACTAGCACTCACATAAAAACTTTCAGGCGAGACACGGGGTACCCTGTGTGTGCAACCCACTCTGTTCCAGCTTTTATACCAACCCTTCCCCCAAACACTGCCATCGCAGATCATCGATGCCACTCCAGGAACATCACCCACGGGAAAGACACGGAAGAAGGACACAAGTAGTATGGTATTAGGTGGCGAAATAACATTACCGGTATCATGTTTCGCAATTGCAGCACTCACAGTCGTATTGGGAACTGATTCTTTGAGGACAAACACACACCTCATCAGAGACCATCTGGATATAGATAACATGATTTCTGTACAAAAGGTAATTTTTATGTATTTGTAATTTGTAATTTTATGTGTTGTCTTTGAAGCTGTTTTTTGTCGATATCTTAAAAAAATACTTGTTTGAAAAATGATACCAACTACGATTCGATGTATATTAGAATCTTGATTCTTAGATGTATACTTATAGGACAGGCCGGTTAAACGACGCGCCTTGGTTTCAGTTTGGCGTTGTTCTGTATCGCTGTGGCTTGTTTTAATGTGGATGTCATGTAAAGCTAGCACGCCGTCGATTTGCAACGAATTGCCGGCAGGATGGAAAGTAGTGCAAAAAAAAACGTAGAGCACAATGTGTTTAACGCCTCTCTGTCCGGCACGATGGGCAAAGAGAACACTACCAAATAACTAGCACCAACGCCTACAGCTGTACGTTGTGTGCGCGCAAGGATCTCGCAAGCGCCCACGACGCATAACATTTATTCAAATCGAGTGTGCTCAAGCCACACGCACACACCTCACAGATAGTGACTCGTTTGCGCACCTTTCAAGTGAAAACGCTTTCGGTCCTGCTTACGCACACACATTAGACGCGGTGTAAACTTAAGGTGACCATGGGTACAGGTAAAACAACACAACGAAACGGTATGCAAGCAAGCGGGAAAGAACGAGTGGCTAAAGCACGCGAGTTGTATATATCACACGCACACCGCCGAAACCATGAACCCTGTAATGTATGTGTAAAAAAATTAACGATCTTTTATCCGCTTGCTTTTGACAATTCCTACTTAACAAGATCGAAACATTTGACGCACGCTAAATTCACTGGTGATGTGGTTTGGATTACTTTGTGCAAAAATCAACAAACATACCTTTCTCTTATTATCCTCTGCCCACCTAAAAACTCTTAAAGCTTTAATACCAAGGAACTTTACTAAGCTATTAAAACCATCCAAAAAAGAACACAACTTGGACCTTCGCAGTGGCTTCGGCAGGGATTGCTCTTGGTGTAAAAGAGAAAGAAGGAGTAAAGGAGCGTTGGAGTCGGGTATGATTACATATTTGAGTGAAGAGCCCACTGCGATCGGGACAGATCACGCACGAGAGAACGAGAAAAAGACGCCTTTGTACATCACAAGAAGAGCTCGTTGCGCTCTTTTGCTGCAATTGTAACGAAAAGGATTCGAAATTTGTAATAACGGTCATTAAGTGTTAATACTTTTGAACAAAACTGCCACTTTCTTCATACCCTTCCATTAGGGCATGCCATCACTTACGCAATGCTTGACGAAAAAGGAGATTTTTACTCATTCCTTAATTCTTTTGCTAGCCTTTATCGTTCTTTTCTAAAGGTTAGAAGGAAGCAACGACAATTTCACCAACACTTTCACACCACTAAACACACAAACGAAATGAAACCAAATCCTACGAACGTACCGTACCGCGTGGATAAATGACAACCGAATAAAATGTTAAAAACTATTAAGTTGAGTGAGGCACGGGTGTGATACGATATATTGTCTGCTTGCATGTCTTTTGTATCATTTTACAGCTACAATTGGCAATTTTTCAGATCCCTGTAGCTCACACCTTACGCTTCGTAACACGACTGACAATACATTACTCGCACGACACGCATACAAGCATATACACATACACACACACTCTGTTCCTACTACGCTTTGTTGCTTTGCTTAAAGTCTCACGCGACGCTTACCGGCGTTACCGTTCTGTTTCGTTGCTCGCACGCTATTGAATCTCTTGCGGCGAACGGTCATCATGTTCAACTGCCGTATACTCTCGCGTCTTTTTCTAGCAAGGAGAAAGAGCGCACAACAGTAAGTGTTCATCCGTAAAATGTGTTGGAGGGAGTCACAAGTAAGGAATGAACACGGGCACTGGCACTGTAAAGGCGAAACTTTTTACAGGGTTTGCAAGACAGCACATGAAGTTTGAGCAGCATCAGTCTATTTTATACCGTCATCACATTTGTGTATATCAATCGAATAAAATTTTATGAAGAATACAACTACCCTTCTTTCGTTCATTCCGTGAATGCTCATTTTGGAAAAATTGAGCCATGAAATATTAGATACTTTGTTTTCAAAGTATTTTTTTCCAATCATTTATTAAATCGATAACAAATGTGATGGTGATGAGATAACTTAAGCCAACCGTCGGTAGAACCATTCCATCCTTTTCCTCCAAAACAAACAACCTCGCTCTGGTAGTAGGGACTTTTACTTATGTTTTAACGTTTTTGTCTATTCCACAGGTCCACATCGCCAAATGAGGTCTTTTGTACTTCACCTTAGCATTAACGAATACGTCGAATTTTTTTTTAATATTTAAAATGTTTATAATCAATCGTTTCAAGAATTCATGAGAATAAACAAAGGAGCTCTATTCTACTTTCTATCGAAATTTCTCATAAAACGTTTAAAGTAGACGCACCATCCCTGCAAACTTTAATCGCGGCACTATATAGACGCCAAAAAGAGGCTGAATGTTGGCCATTCTTTTCGTAAGATTTTCTTTGGGTATGCATTTGGGCTCAAATGGAAAATCATAAATGCGACTATGTGCTGCTCGAGCCAAGAAACGATTTTAACAGATAAAACTGTCTGACTTATCTTTCTCCTTTCATGCCATTCTCCGTACAAAGCTCATAATCCCATTCTAAGAGTGTTTTACTATTCTTTATTGGTTATGCGTGATTTCTTTCGTTTCTATCAAGCATTTTAGTTTTCCTTCTAATTTTTCGTAGCGGTCGCTTGCAATCCGTATTTGTTTCTTGTTTTATAGAATTACCGATATTTTTACTTTCCTGTAAAAAAAACTCACTCCTGCGAACGCTCGGCTCGAATGATTACTGGCTCTTCTCTTGAAAAAGCCCACTCCCACGTGTTTATAAACCCGCCAGACCGGGCTGAACACATTTGTTTTGTTTTACTGTATGTTTTTACAGGATTTGTTTCGTTTTCTTAAATATTCGTTCAACTTTATTCTTGTGTCCCGTGTTGTTATCATTGATGTTTGCAATTTAATCTTAAAATTTAGCATTCACTCCTTTTCTCGATTATATAGTACACAATAATACATGGCCGACATAAATATAATGGTTTGCCGATAATATCGTTCGCTTCATAAGGTAAACCGTCTGATAAGATGATACATAAATAGTTGAAACGGTTCAGAGCGAAAACAGGTGAGGTTATTTTAATACGGGCTTTGAAATTAGAAAACAAGTTGTGAACGCGTAATTTTCTCCAACCACGTGCTTAAGGGGTTGATGCTAACGATAACCCTAACGATGCTAAATGGTTTCGTGTCATCCCAATTGTTGCCTACAATCAGTAATGTCCGACCAATATGTTCCATCGCCATGCTGTTCCCGTGCACCGTGGCAAACTTAAAGGGTGCTAAACTAAAGGTGTAAGGATGTAATCTAGCTCCCTCAAAGCAATACAAACTATTTCTTTTCACTCATAGAACCGGCGTCAAAACCACATGCTGCTGCTGTAGTAGATACAGAATGTGATTTAAATAATACCCTCTTGTTCTAAACTATGACAAAACATATCGCACAAATCGTTCCGCTTTTTGCGGAGAATCTAAGGTAACAAATGTTATTTTAGCCAATAAAAGAACATAACGTCTTTGTTGTATACACACATTCATGTTACTAAGCACAATATGCTGCTTTTTTCTTTTTGCATCACTTTTCTCTGTCCCTCTACATTCTAGCAGCGATTAAAACTGCTTTGCAATCATCACCTGATACGGAAAAATCCCAACAAGAACCTCCACACGGAGGAATTATGGACGGCCTAGTCTAGCCTGGATCGTACGGTACCGTTCTTATGTGGTAGCTAGCCTATCTTCCTATTACTGATGCTTGTTTTATCCTCCCGTACACTCGCTTTCTAGTGTCATGTAAATCAGAAGACAGACAAACCCATCTCCTAAGTACAGATTCCTCCATAGAATCAATCGGGAGCTCTTCTAGTTTCAATTCAACGTTCTTTTAGCGCACACCGTGAAGAATATAAAACATTTGGTAAAGTAACAACAAAGCTATACCTACAACCTTCTTTGTTTATCAATGATATTCTAGTAGCATAATTATTTGAAAGATGTATCTATACACTGTGACGTTTGCACACACCAATACAGTCGTAGTCTTCATATTGTTTACAAATTAGCAATGGTGTAATTAAATTAACATACTTTTAAATTGTTTTCTATAACAATCCAAAATACGCACACACCTACATTTATACGTAGCGCTCAAATCAAAAAATATTTTAAATATACTATCCTTTCTCTATTCAGGATGTCAATGAATGAAAAACCTGACAATAGTGTAATAACTAAGCCTTTTTGAATATGTGATGGCGAATAGTTGCTGGTTCAAA
Source organism: Anopheles minimus (assembly GCA_000349025.1). Lineage (NCBI taxonomy): Eukaryota > Metazoa > Arthropoda > Insecta > Diptera > Culicidae > Anopheles > Anopheles minimus. The sequence goes on from KB663766.1 coordinate 56,372, forward strand.
AAACACAAAAAAAAACAATAGTAAACAATCCAGGCTCGCTGGTGCGCGAAAAATAATAAAGCGAACCGAGATTCTATTTAATAATTCACAAAACAATTTTTCTTGACCAACAAGCAACTGGCAGCGAGGTTGTAAAATGGTATGTGTGTGTGTGTGTGTGTATCGGTATTCGGGAGCAACATTTGCAAATATTTTAAAATACTTGTGTTATGCCAGTTTTTTTTTTGGTTCACATTTACCAGAGCGTAAAGTAGCGTAAAAGGGATTCCGTTTATTATCCTATTGCACGAACACGATTCAAATCAGATTCGGACGAGGGGTGGTTAGTGATTTTTAAGTGACTGATTTAAAATTAACAATCTAAAGAAGCAGGACGGTCCGTTGGCAAGGCGATAACGGCGCTGGTCTCACACAGTAAGACCGGAGTTCAAATCCCATCTGGACCGTTCCTCCGTAGTGAGGACTGACTATCCAACTACGTGGTATTAATAAGTCTAGTAAGCCAGAAATGGTAGGCATGACCGTATAGGTCGTTACGCCAAAGAAGAAGAAGAAGACTTCAATCATACGAATGTTCAATCAAACGTTCTAAAAATATGTGTGTTTACATTTCCTCGTATTCTCGATTCGACAGTTCCACAATGAAAAATTATGGAACGAATAATATTGACATTCATATTCAGGGAAACTAAGAATACATTCATTATTGAAATACATTTTACGATGATTGAAAAATTATGTTGACGTCACAAAAAGATTCTTAAACCCTATATCATCAATTCTGTACACGAGCATGTTAATCATGTGTCTTCATTAAAACTAAAATAGAAATAAAACATACACGAAACGTAGAAACCACTCTTCAAGAAGGTGTTTCTGTCCATCGTGTGCCATAAAGTTGTGTAAACGCGCCTCAAAATAAATAGACTAGATGCAAGTAGTGCATAATAATGCTAGTTGAACATAATGTTGATGTTTCCTATGCTGCTGTCCGTCTACATACCCACACACACACACGCGCGCGCGCTTAGAAGGCATGTTATTAATATCATTCGAATCAAAAACAAATGCCTTGCCATTTCCTAATCCGATGAAGATACATGAGAAAAGAACGATGAGGTAGTGAATGATTGATTTGAAATCATTACCGGAGCGCATAGAAATATGTATTATCTCCAAATCTAATGCTATTAATGCTTCGAAGTATGCATCCGTTGTTGCGTCTAACTTTTCGCATCTACGTCTTTCCGTGTATCTATTCGCCAAATGCGTTTAAATGACCGCTAACTTGTATGCTGTAGTTCTATGCTTTAGTTATACTGCGGAATAATTCGGGGGTATGCTCACGAGTGTTTTGTTTTCTTTTGGGACACATGCCTACTAGCCTGGCTCAAACACCACGCGAATGGTATTTTTGTTACTATACACGTTGCCATTTCACTGTCTCTGAGATGCTACCCTTTTACTACTTTCCTCCTTATTCATCCTATAATGGTTGTTTAAGCTTAAAGTAAACACGTGTAAAATGTCAAATTGATTAAGCCCTGTGATGCTGTTGTATCCGCCATTTTACAAACGAAATCTCCAAAGCTAAATCTTCTCTCCAAATTGCAGGGAGGATGGAATACACGATTTGATTGTAACGGTTGAGAGAGAAAATATGTGATACGAAATACAGATTGATTTGAAACAGAAGCGTCCGCTGGACAAAAAAGACTAACAAATAAAGTAAAGAGACGGGTCTTAAAAGCTAGCATACATCTACATACCACCGCGCTTCCGAGATCTCGACAACGTTGCGAACGCTCCTCCTTCTATCATCTGCGCTCTAAACGGTAACCAGCGCCCGTACGTCCTTCTGTACAACGTAGAATTTGTTCTTCTTCCCAACGAGTCCCCAGATAACGGCCACATTCTCAATCACGACATTGATGGGGATGGTGCACAGGGCACCAAGCACACATGCGAGAAACTTGATCAAACCGAACCGGTACAGGGAGAACGATTTGATCACACCAAACACGTACATGTAGATGTTGAAACCAGCAATAAATGCGCATACAAAATCGATGAGGTTCGGGCAGGGAATGGGATAGATCGCGGCAAAGATCATATTTGACGTGGACAGTGGCATCGTTATCCACGAGCAGAGACTAATGCCAAGCAGGATCTTGTTACGCATCGGGATGGATGCTGACCGAACTACGAGCAAGATGCCCTGAAGCCAGCGTTTGCGCTGCTGAAGGAAATCAGTCAGCGTGAACGGAGACTTTTCGTACATCTCACCCTCGATGAAGTTAAACGTGTAGCCCTGGGCGTAGGCTCGCATAGCAAAGAAACAATCTTCTGCCACCGAACCATCTATGCCGTTATCGAACGAAACCGCCTTTTCTGCGTGGACCTACAATGGTATCAGAAAAAAAATAAAAGCGATCATTGCACTGTACACGCAAACTCCAGCACTGATTGCACCTTACCTGCGTTACCACGTAACTACCTTTCCAGCTGAAGTACGGTTTGTGGAACATCTTGAACTGCAGACGCAGCTTTCCCATATCATCTGACACGCGGAAACTATCGGCAAGCGTTGTCAACCAGTTGACCACGTTCTCGTTGGCGTACGTTATCAAACCCTGCCCGAAGGGATGCTTTCCGTCCAGTACGAAATTGATAATCCCACGCACACTGTTCTCCGTCAGCAGCGTTTCTTCATCTAGATGCACCACCCAATCATTGTTGTTCAGCACGTTCACCTTATCCTCCAGACAGTACTGTAAAGCCCGCGCCTTAAACATAGCGCCCGTTTTCGTCTTGTACTCCTTCGGTACCACAATCTCACGTGTTCGTCGATGCTTTGGCAGCTCGATCGGTTTGTCGGTCACCACTTCGATTAGAAAGTTCTCCAAGCCCGTGTCGAGACATGTGTTCATGTTTCGCAGTACGTTCGTCTTCACCAGGTCGGAGTAGTCGCCGCGCGTCACGATGCGTATGCAGATGAACGGTGCGAGCAGCGGCGAACCCTTCAGGATCACCTTCTCCGGGAAGGCATTGTAAATGACGAGCCCGAAAAAGTTAAACAGTACCTGCGGCAACGTAAGAAAGGTGAGCAGCCGCAGCAAATACAGGACGATCGTCAGCAGCGTGCCATACTCCTCCCACGGATCGATCGCAACGAAAGAGCTTTCCTTCACCTTGATGCCACCGCAGAAGATCTCGAACGCGATCAGCAGCCCGAACAGTAGCGTGCAGTGCAGAACGTGCTTGGAGGTGGAGTTTAGCATCGCTTGTTCGTTTCACGGCGAGACGATTGATGCGACACGCACCGACGACCGGACGTGCGTATTGGTGACAGAACACTACCACCGAATCGACAGTTGTGGCCAAAAACTATTGGTGCTTCGATGGCAGTGGTTCGTTTCGCTTTCGATACGGTGTGTCCCGTGTACTTGGCGTATCTATTTTGCTTCGATATGTCGGAACCAGTCGTCGGTGTGTAAGAACGTCAACAAACGGAACACGATTCGTTATGTTCGACGCGATTGCATCGTTTTATGCTTGTGCAGGGTACACGGACTTGCAATGCATCAAGGTTGGAGGTTACTCACAGTTCCGTTTTGGCAGCCCGAGTCTCTTGCTTCATAGTATGCATGAAACCGAAAGAGTGCAAGGTGTGTTGTTATACCTGCAAGATAAAACATTTAAAAAGCTAATCATTAGTTTAGTTTTTATTTTAAACTTCCATGATAACTCTAGGGTACAGCGCCCTAGGGATATTTCAACACAATTTACCCTATAGTTATAGTTAGAGCAACAAGCGGTACCTAGTTGCGGCAACAAGCGGTACCTATCTCGTTAGTTTTGTAGACAATTCTCTTACTATGCGCCTACTCCCTGTCACAAGTCAATACTTTAGCCATTTCAATTTTCACCAACCAACAATATCTATATCGCAAAAACATCCACACGTAGGGTAGCCGGATAACATGAAGACAGCAAAATGCTGCATTAGATAAGATAACACCTCCTTCATAATGCTACTGCCCCGGAAGAGAATATCTATCAAGGGTGGGAACAAGAGTACACGGACAATAAACTAACATTACGTAATCAATAAGCGACGTCGTGCAACGGAAGCAGTAATGACTAGTTACTTATTTATCTTTCAGGAGTATATAAGAATCATATTAAGTTGAAAAAAATAAAACTTGGCGAACAAATTGAATGGGGCGAGAGTACCTGCACCATAGAGCAATCCTTCTATCTTTGCACGTTTTATGGCACGAGGATTCGTTTGCATCAACTGTTCATTATACAAATATCCGGTCGCACACGGCAGGACCGAGAATTAAATCCTATCCGGACCGTTCCCCCGTATAATGATCAAACGGAAATGTGATTCTGTGTACATATAGACAATGAACCGTGATGGCATATCGCCCATCATTTAGCTAGAACTCTCTTTAATAATTGTTTCACTTCTTACTCTTACTTCTTCTCACTTCTTCATTAGTCGAATGTGCAGACACTAAATGAATGATTGATATTGCAAGTGCAAAGCATACAAGTGTTGCTCAGGAATCTCACACGCAATTGGAATATAAAATAATGCAGCTACATAGTACAGGATCAACAGATGTGCCATGTTCACCATCATCTAGAGCACGGAAGAACTTCCATAAAGATTGGCAACACCATCAAAGAGTGTTATTACCATCCAGAAATCAGAGGACACACAGTTAGACACCTGATACAATGCGAAATATTTCACGATTTTGGATATTTTATACGAATGATGGTGTACAATACATCTTACAGCCAATATGACATTCAAAACACCTAAATGTTATTCCCAACAACATACTTGCGCACTGGCACTCAAGAGTGTGGATCAACCTAATCCTCACGTTTCCACCGTTGCCTTAACACTAAACACTATTATTATCTGCTCATGCAGCCATTCTTGAGAATGAACTGAAGTGAAGCACAGTTCGCTGCCAACTTTCACACACAGACCGGGGGTATACCATACATGCCGCTTCTTGTACAGTGTCGGGCCTATCCGCATAGACCATTGGATGGTTGTAGATAAGACTTTGAATTACCGATAAGTGTAAATAATCATCTGGTTGTATTGGGGTTGTGTTGACGTAAAGCTAGAGCCGTTAAGATTGTTTTAGCTACAGTGGACAGTTTGGAAGCGATACCATTCAAAAATACAATAAGTACTGATCTGAATTCCTTCAAGGAACATTGCATAAGCTGTGATAAAGCGAGAGTAATACAACAAGGCGCTCTTCTCTATCCAACAAAGTACTGGTTAATCGCTCCTCGGATTAAAAGCTACGGTAAAAATGTATAGTATCGCTTACGTCAGTGTTCCATAAAATTTGACAAAATGAACACAGTCAAAAGAGAAATAATAATGATGTCTTCTTCTTCCATGGTTTAACGACCTACTTTGTCTTAAGCCATATAATAGCCTTAATAGACATATTTATATTACGTAGTTGGATAGTCATTTAGTAGTTATATTGTACTATGCTGACATAAATGTCAAGCAAACTCCTGCAAGAAAAAACTACATGTACTTATTGAAACAAAAAAAAACTCTATCTTTTCATTATGTTACAGTGCATATAAAAAATGAATCATCTTTCCTGCTGATAGAGCATCAAACGTTCAGCACAATGTAGTGTGCACTTCCGGACGTATGTTATCGAAAAAGGCCATTCCATGTTAGCTTCACAATTGTATAGTACTGTTTGAGTCATCGCAGTAGCTGATATTGGAACCTCTCGTATGACTCGTCACGTCTTGTGACCTGTACCACATTGTCGAACCCATGATTAATCATACAATCAACCCCATCGGCATGAAAAAGAGAAAAAAAATACTGCTGGCGGGATGGGAAATTTGAGCTTCAAGTCAATTTCAAATAAATATGGGCTTAAGAACATTAGTACAATGGTACAATAAACTAATTTCATAAGGCAAGGGCATGACTTAACCCTCAGTGATATGCACCCTCGCATACTGAGAAAGGGGCAATCGAAATTACTTCTCGACACCATCGACCATCACCGATGGAGGAACCAAACCAAGTAGGGCAGGTTTTCCATTCCCGCATGCGACACTTCTTCAATCTCCTCTGCCAGCGTGCTTTAGCTCGGGTTCGTCACCTATCCTTATCATCGCACGCTCTTTTTATAGTCACCATAAAAAATCGCACTGGGAAAACAATCGTCTCGACGAATTGTGTTTGTGATCTCAACGCTCTAATAAATGACAACCTCTACCGAATGTAGAAAACTGTGGAAGAAGAACAGGGCACGAAAGTAATGGCCATGCTTCAGGGTGATTACCAGCGGTGTTTTTTTTTTAACGCATAATGATAATTCAGCCGGTTAGCAACATCTCGCGCTGATAGTGACCATGAGTATATGAGACATCAAAATCCATACCTAAAATGAAAACAAATCATGATCGATTGATTACTAACTGAACCAAGAAACAAATGTGGGGTAAACCCCAGGAAAAAGCCATTTCAGTACGTTTGCTAAAAAAGAACAATACGTTTGCCATTACCACTTCAAGCAGTACTTCTTCAAAAGTTGCCACACTGGATGTTTTGACCTTGCTCGGAGAGGTTACTGTTGGACTATACTATACACTATTGGTGGAGAGTATGCATGCGATCTTACAATGAGTGTTTCAATTCGTTTATATCTGGAACGGTTGATAATACGTCGTACTTTCGAACTCTACTCTAACTAATAATCTAATTGCTCCTTAACGCCTTATCTTAATATGGATGGGTACAACATACTCCTTTTTTCGAACATCTGTTCATCCTACGTAACGATACCAGTCCATGTGTGATAATACGTTCCTTCCATCATCGCCTAGGGATCATTTAATACGGCGTACCTTTGCCATGATTAATATCACTTTGCGGATGCATGTGCTGAACATAAAGTATACGATTCCACCCATTGTGTCTACTACACATGTGCCAAAGGAATCGGAATCGCACTATTCGAAGTTCGGATTTTTCTCTCTTTCATCTTGCCAGTGTTTGGCATCGAACACAGTACCGTTCGTATCGCGATTTCAACGCTTTGCGACTGCGTTATTTTTTTGCGACACGCTATATAAAAAAACTGCGATTTGTCGCTATGTGGGTAGGAACACTTGCGAGAATCGCTATCGTGACTTTTGACAGCTCAACTGGGCTACAGGCATAATGGCCCAAACGGTTATTTTTCAAAATAATCAGTCCAAAAAATAAATAAAGTCGGATAAGAATAAAAATATATAGTATGTATGCAAGTATACATTATTGAAAAGGTCATGAGCTTATTTGTTAGCAGCAGAGTGCATGTATTTCATCGATTTGATCCAAAGGTTTGCATCTATATGCCCAGCAACAGTGGGAAGACAAATTGGTATTTGGAAACCTATTCGTGTTTTATGTCTTTCTTGTCTTTCTTTGTCTCTTTTTAGTTTGTTTTGGTCTGTGCATTCGTTTCTGAGTATTCATAATGTCCATTTTCTGTTTAACTTTTATTTGTGATCTATGTTCGATACGTGCAGTTGTATAAGTGTGACATCCATCATTAAGCGGTCAAAGAGTTTTGATGGTATCGCCATGCTTCCTTGCTCCGGCAGGTTTACTGTTAGGTTATGCAGAGCGTGAAAGCATAACGAATGAGACAATTGAGAGCTTGTCGTTCGTTCTTAGATGAACCTGGTTCGTTCTTTTGGACCTCGGAAGAACAATTTGAACGGCACGGTAGTTATTGCACTCACAACTTATTGTTCTTGTTTAACATAGAAGGAGTGTTTGCATTTTCTTCAGAGAATAATGATACAATTATTGAGCGATACAAAAGATTTCGCTAAGAACATAGTTATCATGAAAACAACATAACTGAACACAACATAATAGATGGGAAAAAGATTGAAAAAAAAAAATCTGAAAATTTACCACCTCATACGATATCAGATACGTGTGATGTTTTGCGCACCCAGTTCGCGAAAACATGAACGTTCGCGTGATACAATTACACGGCATCCGCGATCATGTTACGGTATTACAACACAAATAAACACACAAACATAAACAAGGCGCAATATGCAACTTTTTTTGTGTTTCATTGTTCTCTACCCTTTCCTCCAACAATGAAACCAAAGATTGTTTCACTCGTTTCGCTCTATCGCTCTTTTACCGCGATCACATTACAGGTTCTTTACCGGCCGTATGAATAAAACAAAACACACATTTTTTTTCTATGTCGTTGAATAATCACGATATGACACAGGATCCAGCTTCCTGGGGCTCCTCGTGGGGTATCCCTGTGGAATTTTGGACCGGCTAATAAGGTATAAATTTCCTAACACAAAATACGCGCAAACATAAACTAAGATCGACATGCAAAATGTCAATATGCTTTCGCTCTGACAACGAAACCGAATACTTCTTACCTAATTCTTGTTTCCCTCCTAGCTGTTTCATTCTTCAGTGTTTTCCTTCTACCGGTAGCAAACGGCTCATATCAACGGACTACACCGCGGGATAACTTGCACATGCGCTATTTTCAGCGCGGAAAATTGAAGAAATAAAAATGGCGTTCGTTGCTTATATGCTGCCAGGAAATTCAACTACATAGCAACACATGTACGCAAAACGGAATATTGCCGAGGGAGAAAATTTGTAGTCAGGATGTTCAGGGCGTAAGAAATGCATATTTGTTTTCTGCTGCGTATATAAATTCCAGTGGGTAAGTTTTGCATAAATGTGTTAAATTATATACAACACCATCTGTCAAACTATTTACACTGTTATTTTCACAACTTAATATTGATACTCGCCTCTCGAGCCATAGCTTATACACAACAATTACTCATTCACCGCACAATTAAAATAGAATACTCTTAACAAAGATTGTACAAACGGAAAATATCGGAAAAGGTCAAACTTATCTTACTAGCTCTTTCATGCACAAATGTGTTCTCGAATTATACAGTTATCGCTTCCGGAGTGTTTGACCTACACGTATAAACAGACGTGTTTGTGTTTGTAAATCGGCGAACAGTTACGTGCGGAAAACTCCCACCCATAAAAACACACACACACACACACATACAAATGCAATCACAGAATCATCATCAGTTCCACTAACCTAGCTTTTCGATTTTTCCATCCCGCTTATCACAATTAAATAAAGGGAAAGAATCATTTTGTATTTTGCACTGCCTCTACTGCCGCCTAACCACTCTACCATACTCTCGACCGTTTGTTCTTCGTTTTGTTACTGCACTAGTAACGCCCAAAATGTCAAATTATGGTAAAACGTTGTTTTGTTTGGTTGTAGACACATCAAAACCAATAAGTTGCTTGAAGGCGGTTGATTGCTCTTGTTTGTGGATGATAAAAAGGCGATCCGATTAAAAATATTGTTCGCTCGTTCTGGTTATATCTGTTCCAGGCTTGCCAAAAACCTGCTGTAAACACACTCACACACTCGCAGGAATAGAACACATCTTATATAACTATTACTTCTCAGCGTTCATCGAATATATGGAGTGGGCATTTTTGATTCCGCAGTGTATTGCACAAAGCCTAAAGCCATATATGCAAAAGCATTCGAGAAACTTTTCGTCACTGGCTGTTTGTAACACACGCACATCAAGGGAATACAATACAATATCGTACCGACAGAACGATTCGTGTTGTAGTAAACATTGGCTGCTGGTTTTGATTCCGCATTTAATGAGCAAGGATGGAACTTTTCGCAGACACTCCTTTACCTTTTGGTATCGGATAATAGCAGGAATTTGGACACCACGGGCACCGGTTCACTGGCAACACAAACTCCAAACACGATCTCCAACAGTGCGACTACGCGTTACACACAGCCACAATCAAAAGAGGCAATACGCGATGCCAAAACGTAAAACAACGGCAGCTATAGTATGTATGTATGTATGAGTGTCTGTATTAATGAGAGCGAGAGAGATAGAACAATAGATGCCAAAACGAAAGCAACTATGGAATGATGACGGCAGTAACCAATGGAAAGTGACGTCTTTTCTTTTGGGGTTGTATGATAGCGAAAGAAAAATCGACACCGCTACCAGTAAACACACACACTTTATACATGGCGTGTAAAAAGAAACTTGGACTTGGTAAAAAGAAACTTAACAGAAACTACGTACGCGCTATACACCTGTTCTCGAATCATTTTCAAATCACCTGGTTTGCAGATATGTGTTTGTACCAATTTCGAGATTCCTCAGCGGTACAATAAACGGATCGCACTAAACTCGTTCACATACACAACCATATGCACGATAAAGTATACAGTCAGTTTCCGACATACGCGGATTATGAGGACCGCATAAATCTGTGTAAGTCGAATATCATTTGACACGTTGTTAATGCCGCGCATTAAAGGATCGACTATGAATATTTTACGTTTATTTCGACATTTCCACTACAAATTATCAATATTCCTATTAAAGTGAAGTTATGAAATGCTATACCTTTACAAAACTTTATGAAAAGTAATTTTTAAATTAAAAATAAATTAACGGCTTTCAGGACTTGTTTGGAAATTTACAAACTTTAAATTGAATTCCATACAAAAAAAAACAAGAACTGTCAAATTTTAAAATCCGTGTATGTTGAGAACCGCGTATCTCGGAAACCGACTGTACATTAAATTGATTTACATCCATCCAACTAGGTGTTAGGATTTTATCAAATGCGAAAATATAAATGTGGAATTCGTCACATTCAATACGGGTAGTAATGTTATTTACACATTCAAGTCTGCAACACAAACACATTAAAAGCATCACAAACAACTACGGATTCTATAACAGTGTTCGGCAGCTCACATCAGGCACATCCAAGCACACGTCATAATGCATGCGACCCACATGGGAGGATGCAAATATTCATTATCACTGGGCACGTTCATCTAAAAGCTAAGTCGAAAAATATAGAACACTTGTTTAGTAGAAAAGCGATTCAATTCCATCTATTCAATGCCCACATACACGTTAAAGTCATTTGCTACTTACGGTATTTTGATTTGTTGCAACTTTCCGTGATGGCGATATGCTTTTAGGTAGGTGCTTTTCATAACCTTCCCTCAGGCGAGTGCTTTCTCCTTTACACATAGGCTAGGCTCGTTATTTCTTTTCCTTCAAGCACCTGCCGCAAATTTGCTTCTCCGACGCGATACGCACAAATTTTCAACTTATTCGTCACCAAGCTGCCAGAACCACCAAAGTGGATGTTTGTGTCACTGGTCTACGAGCACCAACCAGGAACATCGCCAATCCACACCATCGAAGCCGTATACCCAGGGCTTGCGAGACGTTATACGCTGCACTACCTTGCTCGAGATGGTGATACAACGGTCTGAGATATCATGCCCCGTACACATTATCACGCATCGATGCCCGGCACTCACGATGGAAATCGTAACAAATTCTTACTCTTTCTTTCTTTTGGTTTCCACCAACGAGAAGGAGAAAACGGATGTTAGCAGAATTTTATTACCTAGATTGAAAATTATAAACGGAATGAATAGTTACCAACCCTCATTAACCTAGGAGTGGTCAATCTAAAGTAGTACTTAATAGCATCAAAATTTGAGAAAATCGCACTTTAGATATCCATCTCTCCGAATTCTTTGACACAATTACATTCGACTTTGGTGTTTTGATTCCTAGATTTCGTGATTCCTGATTCATTCATTTCGGAGCTTCTAAACGTTTAAACTTTTCTCTTATCTGTTTTTTTCTGTTGCATTAAAGCCATTTTATTACCAAGCCATCTTTTTATTAAATGTATTGTATCATATTTCTTATGTTTCGTTTGTCGTTTTGAAGAAAAAAAAATCGTGAAAGGGCACGTATCCCGGGTGTACTCGGTACTGTTGTTGTTGTTGTTGTTAGTATGATTATAGAAACTTTGGGCAGTAAGCCTCTTTCGTTTCTTTACTCGGTACTGTTCAATTACGATGTATACATCCACGAAAAACTAGAGCGTAGAAGAAACGAACACGATTTGTAAGCTTTAAGATAATGAAAGAACGCCATCTAGTGGCTATTTCGCACAGGCAGCCGTTTGAACTCTGCCACACGCTATCATAAATGTATGCGCTACATCACGTATTTGACGTTAGCTATAGCAGTCAGAAAAGCTCCTGGAACAGATATAAAAATAAAGTGAATTAACTATCGAGAAATCTGTGGTCTGGCGGAGAATAAAGAGCCCGTGACATGTGAAAAATAAATGTGCTGTTCGTACGTTTCTGCACACTAGTGAAATATTTATCCTGTGCTTTGATGAGCCTCTCCACGTACTACAACCCTGCTAACGATGCTGTTCCCCTACGTTTAGGCGTGCCATACTGCAATACATTGTGTGGATACTTCGTAACACCTGAAGCACTATCAAACAAACCGGCTATTCATCCTTCACAATCAAATATAAAACAACTGCACGAGTAATCAGCGGATCGTGGCGTTTTCACATAGTTTCCTCAGCTGGTAAGATGTGTTAGAAAAGAACGCATCTTACTACAATTCTTCCCGGAGGAGCAGCACTCAAAACGACAGAAAGAAAAAAAAAAACAAAATTATTACATCCCACCGACACCCTTCCCATCGTGGTGGTCGGGAGGGCGGGGCCGCGACGGAAGTTGAATCATATTTTTATAACATCAATCCAGACTGCCAAGACGATGAAAATCAACGAGAAAAATCTATGCACGTTCGCAACAACGCCACCGGTTGATCTGGAAGGCTGGATGAACAAGCGGGGCGAAACGAACAAAAGCTGGCAACGGCGTTGGTTTGTGCTGAAGGGCAACCTGCTGTTTTATTTCGAAAAACGTACTGATAAAGAACCGCTGGGCATGATCATCCTTGAGGGCTGTACTGTCGGTAAGCAAATGCGTGACTCACTTCTATCACTCCCTCGCCCAAATTCTGATTATTCATTACTACCGCGTTTATAAACGTTTTTCGCCGTTGTAGAACTTGCCGAAGAAAGTGAGCAGTACTGCTTTCAAATAATATTCCACGGTCCTAACAATCGCACGTACTACCTCAGCACGGAATCACAGGCCAACATGGAACAGTGGATGAAAGCACTCACCTGTGCCGGGTATGACTACATGAAGCTAATGGTGGCGGAATTACAGCGTCAGCTAGATGAAATTGAGGGTCAATATCGGGAGAGAACGCCCGAATCTACGCCCATGCTTGCGCCACCAAAAGCACCTCCAAGAAGGCACAATCCATTCAACAAACCGCTCACCACGGAATACGCATCGAATGCAGGTAATTATGCTTTGAACGAACAACGGAAAGCAATGAAAACTGTGTAAATGAGAATCATGTCACTAAAACACATCAATCCTCGGTATCTGCAGCATCGGCTTGGATCAGCATAGATTTCATGTTCACTAACAATTTTGGTTAGAAGATATATTCCCACGTATCACAAGCATGCCTTTGAATGTTATCGATCATTCGTGTTCATATTTTTTTTAATGATAACTTTCGTGCTAACATTGTATGATTGAGGATTCATGACCCCCATGTTCAGTTGTTGTTGTTTTTTCTAGCTTTACGTTTCCAGTTAGTGATTGATAGTTTCATCATCTTCTCAGTTTCATTCAGTTAAAACGCGATACTAATAAGGGAACATATCTTGTTTGCCTGTCAAGTTGTTTCATGTGGATTACATTACCATAGAACACTCTTTTACCTAGGGGTTTCGCTTTTTTGTTTTTTTACAACGGAAATAATGTCTATCAACCATTATTTTCCCTGAAAAGGTCAGATAAGATTGCAAGGAAGATCATCAAGCAAAACCAGAATAATGTTTTTTTTAAATGATTGCTATTATTGTTACACATATATTCGCACGCATACCGGGCTCCTTGCATCCCTACACCCGTTTCCTATTTTTATTACTACCCTCAAACCAATGCAGATACCAGCACCATTGGTGCGGACGAGGGTCCCGGAACTAGCCCACCAACACCGCTGACACGCACCGGAAGGAAAGCATCAGCACCATCCACACTAACGAAACAGCAGCAGCAATCGTCATCCGTATTGTCAACATCATCCAATGTACCATCAACGAAAGGAAGAGGCAGTACGGTGACAACAACGGACCCGATGCAATCGCCGGAAATAACCCTGACTCGAAATGAGAAGATCGTGTCAGCAACGAAATCCAGTGATGCCATTGTTACGATGGCCGACGAGCGATCCCTGGAACGGGGTGCAGTTGTTTCGTACTCGTTCGAAACGATGCACTCGGTGCTCGGTGTGCCTGTGTTGGCCGATTTGAGCAAGTGGAATGCCAGCCGTCAAGAGGTGGTACAAAATAAGGCACAGGAAATGGACGATGAACGGCCAATGTCGGAATCCAACAGCATAGTCGTACTGAAGTGAAATCGTTCCCTTTCTCGGGAGGAAAATCATGCAGCAAGGAACGATGGTTGATAGGGAAGCATTGCTAGTGATAATAGTTACCTTCACGGAAGGATCCTAGGTTTTACGAAATGCACACACGACAGGCGCATATGTTAGGTGATTGTTTCACACGTTGACAATATTCCGTGCATTTAGTTCATTTAGCTTAGCAACCTCCTTTCCCTATCTCTTCTTTTTTCGTGTTTTTTTTTATTCATGTAGACCGGCCAGGCCGTATTGCTATCTTTTCGTGGTTGACACGCAGACAAACTGGAAGATAATCCCTGTCACTTACAATACATGCATACTTCTGGCTAATATTCGTAGTTAAATGGCTAACACGTTTCATTCGTTTTTGTTTTCGCTTGTGTTCGTACACCTTCAACGCTGTTCCGTTTTATTCTGTTTTACTATATAACGTGTTAATTATTCGGATCCCTTCACATTAATTCGACCCCCAAATACTTTAGTTTTACCCTACCATTTGCTTTTATTTCACCATTACATTTGTCTGCTTTTAACCGACGAGATGTATTTAAAGAGTTGATTATTTATAATTCACTGCACAACCTAATAACCTAAACCATAAACTTATTTTGTTCTATTTATACACATACACCAACCGTTTGATGTCCTATATTCTTTCCCTTCCACCATTTTCCTACCGTTCGATTCATCTTGAATCATTCACCAAACTAGCAGTAAAACGTGCTCGAAAGCGAAAACCTCTCGAATCACACTTATAAGATAGTATGGCTTTGTCGAAGCGGGAATTCTAGATCGTGCCTACCCCTGCTATTAGAGTGTTTCATGTAGTTTCCTTATTGCTAATATAACCATTATTAGTGGAAGAAAATAAGTTCGTGGAATTGCGTCTATAAAAAAAACACATTTCAAACATGCCAACAACTGTATACCACACTGCTCCCATATGCGCACGCACACACAAACACATAGGAGGCACCGGTCGGATGTCGGTTGTTCACCGTGAGGAGCAGCACGTGAGCATGCAACACAGCACAAACAAAATATACAGATAAGTTTGAGGATGATTTCACCAAAACATATCGGCGCAAATAACATATAAGTGTTGCGTATTGGGTCTTCTCGTGAATGAACGTCCAGTGACGCGAGTAGCTGTGGGAAAACAGCAAACGAGACGACTTTTCTCTTCCCCCGCTCCAACGCCTGTGCCAAATTAAGAAATACAAATTTTTAGCCCAACTTATAGTATTTTAACGGAAGCAATTAACAAAATAAAAGGAAGAGTTGATTAAAATAAATTTGTTTCTGTAAGGTCTCTTTATACCCGTAGCAGACGAGCGAATTATTTTTGTCTTACGTTATTATTTATGTTGAATAAATCAATACTTGTTATTCAATTGATGAAAGGTGGTCTACTGTTTGGTTTCTTTGTTGTGATCAAAAACAAGGTTTGTAATTCATTTAACAACATATTTTATAAGAGGAAATTCTAATTGTTAGCTTGAAAAACAAAACTACTGATAAATGTTATTCAATTGTTAGTTTTCTGACATGCTTAATTTGGCGCAAATGTGTTACTTTAGGCAGGTCGCAGATGAAAGCATCTGTAATAAGAAATAAACAAAACATATAACTATTCTCAACATTTTCTCGTAAGCATGTAGCTCTTACGCAGCAACTCTTAGATTACTGTTGGAAAATAAAAGAAACTGTTTGCTTACTGTTTTTATTGCTTTGCATAAGACTTTTTTTCCTTATATGTATGTGGGTGTTTTTTCTCTTATCATCGCTTCATCATACTAAGTTTTGCTTCATATACTAGGATATTGCAGTTGCTACCAAAAAAACTGTTTCTTTTCGTTTGTCCCTTTTTCGCTTCAACGTGTTCACTACTTTCAAGTTTCTCCCACATTACACACACACGTCATATTTGCCAGAATATGGTGCAAATTTGTCTCCATCTTACTTTCATTCACACTATCGCCTCACCTAATTCCTTCTGTCTTCTAAATTAGTGTAAAAGTTTAAACATTTGGCATTTTGAGAGTATGAAAATGAATTGAACTTTACAAACTTTCCATAGAAGTAATAAACGAATTTAGAAATTGTTTTTGATTCTGTTTTTGTTCCAACTGGAGAATGGGAACATGAGAATGCAATTGCAGTGGGTTTGTGTGGGCAGTGATCGTAAAACGGAGCAAAATTACATACTGTTTTGTTAGCAACGTTCGCTTTATAAAGCCTAAAAAAACCGTATAATGTATATAGTATAGTGTAATGGTAGTTTTATCATTAGTTGACATCTTGTTTTTCCCTTTTCTTTGCTTCAGTTCGTTTCATTCGTTTCCTATTTTACACACGCGCTAGTACCAAAGCTGTTTCTTTGCTTTAGCAATTGGAAAGAATGCCCCACCGTTTGTGGGGACAAATCACACCGTTCCCAAATTTTTGGTCGCCATAAACTGTATCTAACTTTTATGTATAAACACTTGCAATGCACTTGTTTTGTTCGAACGTTCAACGCCCTAATTCACCCAAATTCGGGTGATGCTTAGTTTAAACGCTATGGTCGAATGTTGACACGGCGTTGATGAACGTGTTCAAACAGCCACGCCACGCTGCTTGTTTCCCAAGCTCTTATTATCTCTTGTTACACTTTCTTTACAAATAATGTTTCCTGTTTTTTTTATCTCAGCGCATAGAGCAAAATTGTCAAAAAATGTCTAAATACGATTAAGACCCGGATTAAGGTTAAACCCGGATGGGGTATGAGGTGTCAGGCGGGAAGCGATACAAAAAGGTTAGCTTCCTTGTTTTCGAAGTTTGTTTTCAAACCAAGTACATTACCAACAAACATGGATATTCACTCTTTTTTTTTCTTTGCTTTACTTTTCGTTTTTAAGCAATTGTGAATAAATGGATTCAGACGTACTAACGTGTTCCATGTTTAAATGTACGTGTCTTTTAAATACTTTTATTCACTTTGCATGCCCTTAGCTCATTCGTGCCTTTTCAGATGTCACTACTACCTTGCATTATATTTCTCATTTCTCTTCCTGAATTGTGCCCTCATATGCTGTCCTCTGTTTCACGCCTTCGTTTGCGTTAGCCATACCTCATTCGAATTTGTCTAAATACATATGTTGCCAGTGAATATATTGTATCGTTTTGCGATACCAATGGCTTGTAGATATGATGTCTACGAACATAACAAATTACATGTGTAGTTGCCCATTATACTTATAATAATAATTATTTTGTATAAAGATTGCGTTTCGTTTCAGTTGTTTTTTTCTTCTTTCTGATTTTATTTTCATGATGATCACAAACTTTCTATTTCACTTTCACTCGACCCTGAACTTTGTGTGGTTTTGTTTCACTCGCTCACGTACTCACCTCTGCAGTACTTCATATTGTAGTTTGCTTCTTGTTTTTGTTTTCACTGTATTTTCCACTCAAATCTCTTGATCCGAACTAAACATTAGAAGAAAACAAATAAATCACCTTTCTCATGATGTATGACTTGACATATTCTCTCTATCGTAATACTCCATCTCTTCTCTTATCTGGTGTAAAGAGTAGCGTCGGTTTGCTTGCGTTTATCTGTGATCGAATACTCATTTTGACAGAAATAAAAAGAAATACACACCTTAACGACAAATTTTGAAAACAAAAACGGATTGTAATTTGCATTAGAGCGCCTTCCTTTCTTTTCTCGATTTTGATTATTCAATAACATTCCTTGATGTTTTAAGAAACACTAAAAACAAACCGAATTGCCGGTGATGTGGCTATCAATGATGGTTACATTAAACACAACAGGTAAACGCTTCCGTGCAAACAATACATCACCATCTTACAAACGTAGGCACTCGGTAGACGCGATAGGCAGGTGGAAAGAAAGCAAACGTTCCGGTACGGGAGATAAGGGAACGACGATAAATTCACAGTGGGTATGAACGACAGTATTGCTTTTGAAGCAATTTTAACAAAACTAACCTATAATGTACGACGGGAACGGCCTTTTCTCCTATATCAGCGCTGCCTTGTAATAAAAATTACCCTTATCGTAGTTACAATAAAATAACACTAAACCTAGCAAAAGAATTCTACCAAAAATGTACGTCTACTTTTTTGTTTTCAGTGTTAGGAAAGCTGCCTGGTAGTATGTGTGTTACCTTTGGGATTTCTTCATAACATGCTAATACTAATCCTGTTTGTTTTTCCAATGTTGTTTGTTTTGGTTTCAATAGCTAAGAGAGATTTTTTTGCATGGGTGTCAATGTTATCTCTCTCTCTCTCCCTCTCTCTCTCTCTCTCTCTTATGTTTGATTTTTATTTTTTCTCTTTCTGTTTCGTAGGGCCTTAGCAGCACGCACTATCTATAATCTACACAATGCCATTTTGTCGAGCAACCTCTATAGAGAGAGATTGATTGCCAATCGGTTCGCTTAGCTTATACAAAATTGTAACTTACTACTGATAAAAAAATCTTTTGGTAGTCTTTCATTTGTAAAACAAACAACAAAGCTGTATCAGTCACGAACGTACTCATCTGGTGCAACATCTAGAAATCTTTCGTACCGAAGCGTCAGGAACCCTTGAGCGTAAACGAATAATACATCCTGCCTTCCTGTATCTTTAAACTGGACATTTACGTTAGGTGATCATGGAATAACGTGAGAGCGAGCGACCAAACCAACCGAAACTCGCATGTAATAATGCGAGCGAGCGAGCGAAAGAAACAAATATCGGAAAGGCTTGTTCTGCCCTGCAGCAATGGGCCCCACATCTAAACGGAAACATGTCAAAACAGTGTGCGTCCTACAACGGAAGTAACCAAATCAAAGGACGAGATTTGGAGGCTTTCGATTCGCTAGACGTTGGACTCCAATCATTCGTCCCATTCTTTTTTTTATTACCGGGATGGGTCCCGTTACACTATTTTAGCCGGGCCTGCAGGAAGCTGTATAGGATGCCAGCCTGCGTCATCACGTCGGCCGTGCTCGATTCTAGCAGATCCTTCTGCTTGGTCGTGCTCGGGCCGGGTCGCAGTAGCGTCGGTCCAAACACCATGGCTAGATTATGTAGCGACATTTTGTTTTCGATCTCCTGCTGGTGTACTCTAAGAAAGCAACAAGAACAAAGCGACCGAAAAATTAGCATCCGCAGCGAAATGTTATATTTGGTTGAAAAACAATTGTGTACCTCATCAGATGATCTAGCAACAGGTTGATGGTGGCTTTGTTCGGTTGTGGAAGCTCAGCAAAAATACGCTGCAGCTCGTGGATACGCGTACCCTCACTCAGGTTTGAATGACGGTTGAACACGTCGAAGAACTTTGGATAATACTGATCAGTGAAGAGCGCTTCGGGCAGATCTCGCAAATACGACTTAAGAATCCCGGTAACCGAGTGTATGTCGACCTCTTTCAGCAGCTGCTCCGCCTCGTAGGCATTCGTTTCGAACGATTTCTTCAGCTTGGCAACGTCGGACGCCGAACCGGATACGCGATAAATGCCGACCTCGGTCATGCCGCGTCGTTCAACCTCCCTCACGCATGCGCTCACGATGAATGGAATGTCTCGTTTCTCGCGTCTGCAATTAAGTGCCGTTTGGTAGGAAGGAAGCAGGGCAGAATGACACTCCTGAACTTACTTGATCACCTGCTGCAGTTTGGCACCGAAGAGTGCGCCTGGCTTTGAAGTCGGTACCCGGCGCAACGTCACCTCACCTGGTACGAACCGTATGATCGTGCTGATGCTCAGCGTTTCTGACAGCTGCAATTCCTTTCTGCTAGGCGTTTCCTGCATCCAGCTACGGCTTAACTATAATTACAATACAGCAAAACCAATACCATAAGTTCAGGGTGACCACTTTGAAACAGTAATTCAAATTTCCGGTTTTTCCCAGTTTTTCCTAGCTTATCCAGGTTTACTTCACTTCTATTCCTCATGGTCAATACGAACAGGTATTTTTTCAATTCCTCATGGTCAATACGAACATGGTAACAATTTTTTCTGACAGTTAAAATTTGTAGTGAAGGGTTTTTTAGTTATTTGCTGTAAATTAAAGCTTAACTGTACTACACGGTTTACCAAGCGCTCGCTCTACAGATTTCTTCAGCTGACGTTCCAATTCCATACCCGAGTTGCAAATTGCCGCTGACTGTATGCAATGTTATGACTGAAACGATCCACAACAAGTTTGCAATGTTCCAGTATCCATGGAAATTCTTGTTGTTGTGGAAATTCCCGGTTTCCAGCTTGGGTCACCATCCTGTTAGTTGCTTTTTTCTGCACGACCACACATACACACATTTCCCTTGTACGAAGGACACTTACTTTAAGGATATGCTTCGCGCGTAAAATCGGACGCTGGACATCATCTTGATACAGTAGTATACGCAGATTCTGGCTACCTTCCAGCTCCAACACGAACGATTCGTTCCACTGCGGTGTTGCACTGCGACAGACAAGCTTCGTTTTGGCCTTACGGAAATAGTGTCCGTACGAGTCAATCTCGACACACACGAACAAATCGCACGGTTGATCGAACCCGTGCAGGCCTTGTATGGTGAGATGCAGGTCGCCCACGAGCAGACTCTCATCGCGTGCGTTTCGCATCAGGTAAGATCCCATCTCGGTTCTGATAAGCGCTTGACACGCCGTTATCCACGCGTGCAAATCATAAATTTGAACTGGGATGTGGCCGGGCAGGTTGCACGATTGCTGTGAGAGATTTGGTAAAAAAAAGCAAAGCAAGGGATACCATATTATGAGTACTGAATGCTGCAGGATGTCAAATGCATAATTCCTAACCTGTAACGACAGTATTGACTCAATCCACTGCGTACGCTCGAAATCGGAGCTAAGGAAGAACGTCATCGTTTTGCCGGTCGCTTTGTTACCAATTTTGAACACCAGATTCGGCGACGCAAGTACCAGTTGCGCCTCGAGATCGGCTAGCTTCTTACGGTGTTTGTCGCCCGCCCGACTAGAACCACCCGGCCGATCCTTTTCGTCCAGCATGATTTGATCACGCACGGTACAGGCCTGTGACTTAAGGTGCACAATATTGATCGGGCTCGCTTCCTTCGGATCATTTGCGGACTCTTCGCAAATCAAGATGTCCCGCAGCGGAATGAACCATTTTAGCTCAAACTCAAACCCGTTTCGATCGCCGGTGCGTCCGACCGCCTTATATTTGGCGCAGGCAATCACATCGTTGAACAGCAACAAATGCCGCAGCTTCCGGTGGCCATCCGCTAGCTCGACGATAAAGGAATTCTTCACCAAACGACGCAGGGCTTTGTCTTCACTCTGAAATGAGAGTATAATTTACCGTCCGGACACAACACTTCCTGGAATGCGCCTGGCAGCTGTCAGAGGGATGAGTCTCTTACCGGAAACATGGGACACGGCACCACGTTAAACTCTGAAAGGAAGTTACGTATCGCTTTAGACGCTTGCCGCAGTGGATGGTAGTCCGGATGCTGTTCGGGTGTCTGATTTAGCAGATCCTCCAGCACGAGCGCATTCTTCTGAACACGCGCCACCGGCTTGTGCAGCAACTCCTCCAGCGATAGCTTCTGCTCGTTTTGGTTCTTGAAGACAATGTTCGATACTATCTCTTTAAACTGCTGGCTGTTTGTGCTACACATTTTCACCGTGTCGATCGCACGCCCGTAATTGTGCAGGAACGCACCGTACAGATGTATCTGGCCTGCCAGACGCCGGAACGGTTCACCCACGCATAGCCCACCGGTATCCAATACGGTCGCATCGTCTGGTGCGGCCAGGCGAGTCTGCAGCTCCGTCAGGAACTCACCGTGCACTTCGTGCAGGTCCTCGATCTTGAAAAAGATCGTCTGAAACTCTTCCTCCGATATCACAGGTTGCGAAGTTGTCAGCGTTGCCCGGATCGCTTTCATGTATTGCTTCATCTTGTTCAAACACTCCACGTACAGTGTTTCGCTCGTGATGATGCTCGTAACGATGCGCCGAATAATAGTATCCCGGTTAGCGTTCTGTTGCGCGTAAACGGGAATATTAAGATGGATAAGAAAAAAGGATCACAACGAGAGAATTGCAGGTGAGACCAACAGCTTACCGATATTTTACGGAATAGACCACTTCCGCTGGGTGTACCAACGATGCCGGGAGAAACTCCCGCACCACCGTCCGTGTCGGCCGAGATGGCTCGCATCAGTACCGGTGCACCGCCCTCTCCCTCGCCATCACTGTCGATAGAGCTGCTGCGATTTTCATTGTTCTGACTGGAGCTAATACATATAATTATTACATTATAGTCCAGTATAATTTCAGTATAACTCAAGATGAGGAACTTATTCGTGCACAATGCATAGTACGAGGGCTACAATTCCCTTATACTTACTGGATGAAGTACTCAATGTTGACGTAGTTACTACTGCGCCCGGGAGATTCTGGTTCCAGCTGAACGCTGGTTTGGCTGCTATTGTGACTGCGCGGATGCGATGGCATCAGAAGCGTGCTTGCATTTTCCACCGTAGAGATATCGTCCCGGCTCGACGCTGAACCGGTTCCGCCACCAGCTGGCTGTATGTACACGTAATCACCATCACTGTTATCGAGCGGCACCGTGTCGTAGTAATGCTCCTGATTATTCTGGCTTTGTCGGCCACTCACACGCATACTGTCCGAGCTGAGGGATGAAATAGATTCGTAGCTCTTGATCTGCAAACGAGTCGAAACGAGATGAATATTCACTTGGTAAGCTCTAGGCAACAAAAACAAAACGTTTTTCACGTTTTTGTTTCTATTTACCCGCTCCGAGATGGGACCAACGCCACCGGTACTACCGATCGTTCCCGTACCGCCACCACCGCCCGTTGAAGCAAGTGACTCCTTAGAATCGACGTGTGGCAAGCCATCCGTACCGTGTCGTTGATGATACGAATGGGTATAGGCAGGCGTTTGGTGCTGTTGGTTCATCTTACCAAGGCTGCCGGTGGGACTGTCGCTGCTGCTTCCGGTCATGTTGGTGGGCAGTTTGCCCATACTGCCGGTTGGCGATACACCGATTCCTGGCGTACCGCCGGCCACCTTACCCAATGAACCGGTAGGACTGTCCGTACTGGACGACTTCGACTTGAGACTATCCGACTTTGGTAGGCGAGCTTTGCCGGGTTCATGATAGCCGGAAAGCTTAACATCGAGCGAGTCGGACGACTTCTGCCGATAGATCTCTGACGGCTTAATGTTCCGCTCAAGCGAACCGCTCGTCCCGGCACTTTTCCCCGTCGGTGTGCCCGTCGTTTCGGATGTGGAATGAGGCGTATCTTTGTTACGGAGGTTTTGCATGGCTAACGTCGGAACCGTCGGTGGTTCGACCGGTGCAGCCCGGCGAACGTATTTCGGTGGGGGTCTAAAATGCCAAAAACAACAGTGCATTATAAGCAACAATTCCTTTGTAACATGGCAAAAGTAGAAATTCCACCAAGACTCATTCATCGTTATATTCTAAACAATCTGGTCCTTTCCTATGATACACTGTCTGTCCTGGGTCTGGTCCTGGTCTGGTCTGTCTGATCTGAATTAAATCATGTCATTCAAAGGATAGCGGGTGAATGTTTGACAAAGTGATCACACTAAATTGTACCCGATTGTACATGCACTGCAAAATATATTTTTTTATTTGCACAACATCCAACACGACCAAGGCATTCACTTGTTGACAGTGCTCGCAAAGCGCAGCTAAAGATTTGAGAATTGCTTCACTCATTTCAGATGGGTTTGCGCACTTCCATCTACTTACACTCGCACTTACACTCACTTGAAATACATACACCAGCAAAGCATGGGTACACTCAGTGGTAACCTCTATTTCTCTCGCTTGATACACTGCTTTATCTCTTCTCTTTATGCTTCCCACGCTTTCACCCTTTGTAAAATGCGAAATCAATTCTGGAGGGCACACAAACTGATTGCTGATGGAAGCAATGCAAGATGCAATAAAATGGGGAGGAAAATCTTGTATTTTTTCTCTTGTTATGAAAAGAATGATTACTGGTAAGGTAAAGGTTCTATTTTATGGAAAAATATATTGTTTTGCGCCTCTGGAGGTTGCCTGTATTGACCAACCATAAACGAAACCTTGATAAAACGTAAGAGATGCGTGAGAAGATTATTAAGCTTTCCATATATTCCTCGACGAACAGGAATGAATTCAAATCGATAGTTCTTCGAGAGATGACACAAGTCCTCCCACGCACCTACTTGACACATGCTCGTTGCGCAAAGGAACAAAGAAACATACACACAAGAGGCGTAGAGACGTATAGAGATGTGCTAAAAAAATCAGATCAGTAAAAAAATAAAAATAAAAACGTCGACCAGGCTGTTCCTTTTCTCCTGTACAAATTGACGCTATGGGAACGACAGGCATGTATCTCTGGAACGTATGGTCTGTACACCAGGTTGTTCTTTTCTCTTATCACCACAATACGATCGAGAGACCGGACTAGTCTTTACTGTTTCGTTATACAAAAAATACATTGCGAGTCAAAAAAGGACACGCTATTTCTTTCTTTTATTTGGAGTGGTGTTGACACAAAGCGCTACCGTGTATAATCACTAATTGAACGAAATGAAAAGAACGAAATGGTGCACTCACGTTCTTGGAAAAGAATCAAATTGTCCAAGCCTGATAGAGACGAATGATGTCAAATTTCACAAACGACAGTGGAGAAAAAAAACATCTTCAAACGGCAGCACCAGGGATCAAATCCGGACCGATCCCCCCGATCGGTATGATTTTTATGCAGCGCATGTCGTAAGTCAGGAGAATGCCATTTATTCGTGTGATAAAAAAAAAACTCCAAAAGGAATTATCCAACACGGATAAATAATGATTCAACAAATCGGCATATCAAGTATCGTTTTTGCGTCAAGATTATGGCTACTGATCAGGCAGGCAGCAATATCCACCCCCTTCCCCCTCCCGCTTGCCTGCTATTTTCGAATGAAGCCCTTTTAAGAAAAAAAAATAAGACAAAGACCAACGCGTGACTGCGTCCGATTATAAGCTTAAATCGGTTCGGTTATGCTCCAATTGGTAACTAATACTCTAACCAAAGCAACGACCGGTAAGAATACGGTTGGAGGGTCTGGAAAACGGTCAATAAAGACATATAGTTTCCAGCTCATCATCGGTCAGCACACATGTTTGCGCACATCACTTTTAGTATAAAATTATGCTTTTTACGAATTACGTTAATCTGTTCTATCGCCTTAACCTGAACACGGTTTTGTTTCATAGTTTTGAAGAACGAACGAAAGCTGAACTCTTCACAGCTGCACTTTCTTCATAACTACTCCCACAATCTAGAATCATGGAATGCACATTACACGCCGTATCATCTTTATGCGCCCGGGGATCCCGAATAAATACCGCCCACACTATCGACCGCGAAGTATGCGCCGTAGAAAAGACACTAAAGGAAAAAAAAAAAGCCCTACAAACTATGCGTCCAACTTATAAACCGGCCACGGAAGCGGAACGAATCCCATATCCCAAAGTGGCTTGAAGCGTGGAAACAGTTTCCCGATCGCTACCACGACCCGGTACGTTTTTTCCACGCGATACCGCTTCTTCCCTTTGCCTATGTTCTCTCTTTCTCATTCTTACCCTGCTTTTTGTCTCTCTTTTTTTCCTTCTTATTTGCTCTATCTCCCTTCCTTTTCATACTTTTCCCTCTAATCACAGCAACGCGCATAATTTGCAGCATCAACATTCTCCGCATCACTTTCGAGTTTCCCTTTGCTTCACCACGAAACGAACGGTAGCCCCAATTAGCCGTGGCAATCTTACGATTCTCCGCAGCTGGAAGCAAATGGGAACACTGGGCCATATATACCTTCGGTGTTGTTTTGGCTGCTGCTACGGGACTGCTTATCCGTAGCCTCCCCTTTCTGGAGCTGTAGTTATTTCGTGGCTGGCATATCGGAAAAATGCAACGCAGGCATGCGACGCGGTTACTGGTTTTATGGAAAGGTTTCGGAGGAAACAATATTTCGGTGAGATATCCGTTAACCCTGTCTTTGGCAACCAGAACAAACTTCATATTCTTCACAACCGGGCTAACCGGGTAGCCAGCAACTTTGGAGGCTTGTAACTTGTGAACACATTATCCAATAACGATTAAATATTCTGAAGGAATTTAATTTCACACACTAGTTTACATTTTTTAAATTTTTCATTTCAACTCCATCCGTTTCCATATATATGATAGTGCTGACGAGTTTATCCAATATAGTAATTTTATTTTTCCTCAATGCCATATTTCCGTATACTCCAGGTTCACTCGATAAATCCATCTTGACGCATGGAGAAACGAGCGACAATGTTCCGTTGGCCTACTTTACCAAGTCAGCAACGTGACCTGAAAACAGAATATGCAGGCGACGCAAACAGCACCCTGAACTCGCCCAAAAAAAAATTCCATCGAGATCACTGGTGAGCTTGAATGGAAGATCGAACAATTCAACAGAACACCTGTTAACTACTCCGTCCACCTGGTTACTCATACACTATATATCTCGCAAAGACATCGGACCGTCCCATGGAAAGCATTCATTCCAGAAATTCGCTCCACACAACTAGACACGTTGCATGAAATGAAGCGAGCGCACCCAGCGTAGCATTCAGTACCGGTTTGGTTTTTTTTTCTTTTGGTTGTTGCCTGTCTTGTTTCACTGTTCTGTGCAAAGAATGAGAAACCAAGGACAAACTCTATGCGCACGCATATTACGCCCTCTCATATCGCAACCAACCTGAATCTGCGTGCTGATCTCTCAACTTGTGTATTAATCTGTCTTGCAGCTGCGGGAAAACCAGTGCCGAACAATCCCATCGAACATACATATACGCAACTTCAAATGGAAGAATTCGTAAAGGATGTTCGTAAGGTAAGTCGTATTCGCCAAATGAAACGCCATCGATTCGAAAAAATAAATGGAGATTGAAAAAGAAAAAGAAGATGAGAACCTTGCGCGATCCGCTCTGTAAGATGATTCACTCTTGGGTGGGGTTGTGGAAACAAGTTCCACCGTCACCGCAAAATATGTTGATAAGAAGAAGTAGATAGTAGAAGAAGGAAGATAAAGAGCTGACCGGCTCTTAATACTGCACCGTATGACCGGTTGGTGTTTCCGATCGCATGTTGGGAATGTCCGATGTACAACAGGAAAAACAATACACACACACACACTATTCACGTTCATTAACCACACTGACTCATGAACCTCAGCTGTTTTAGAGTGTCTTGTTTAGCTGCCTCCAAAACGCAGAAATAGGAGTGCGCGCCATCTTTCGGGTTGTTTTTTTTTGTTTTTGGTTGGTTTTGCTTTTTAATGGCTTCAGACGGCTCAAGAAAATGCCTCTGTTTCTGCACAGTGCGGCACAAAACACCAAAGAGCTTATGTTAAGCAACTGGTACGAAATGTCAATCGGCAAGCAATGGCAAACGACTAGATACGCAGGTGGCGGTGGCTCTATGTGTGCCCGACGATACGTACCGGATTCGATTGCTTAGTTGTGAATGGCGGTTACCTCATGTTGTTCCTCATTCCAATAGGGTACATCAGACCTTTGCTCTGTTTTGCAACACATATTCTTTTTTTTTCGAATTTTTTTTTGTTTAATGTATCCTTCAAGTGGGCATCCCGGGATACCCGGGTATTTTTTCAACTTTCAACTCATATAACTTTTGATTCGTAGCTAGTTAATGACCTGAAATTGTTAGCAGCTTCCCATCTTTTTATTTCTGATTTTTTGGCGCGTAAATTGTAAATTTCAACTTTGGGGGGATATATTGTAATATATAGCTCATTTCCATCTACGGAACTCTAGCATCCGATGTATTTATTTACAATTTTACACACCAAAAAATCAGAAACATCACGAACAGACCCAACAACATTACTGTATTTCGTAATACGTGCATAAATTCGTTACCGGCCATCATCAAGCTTGGCAAGTTTCGTCTGAGTGATGTTGATAGTGATGGTGACGCAAAAAAATAGCTGCTGTTTGTTAAAGCTAGTGTGCACAGAACGTGACGCTATTGGTATGGTTCGTTGTGTCACCGCTGCACAGGTGTTCGTGCGATCTTAAAAAATATTCATACCAACACCGGAAGATGAAATTCAGAGTGATGAGACTGTAGTAATTGCCACGTTCGATTCATTTGCCGCCTGCAAACAGGCGACACTCTCCCAGTTAGAGAATTGCAAATGATGAAACTGTCTTCTCGGTCACGCATGGCTATGGGGATCTCTGCAGTGCGATTGCGATGTATATCGTGTTCACTTTTTTTGAGAGCGCGCTCGTAGAAACGAACACTATAATACTCAACGTGTTTCCACTTGGTTTCCACATTTACTATTGGATGGATTGGGTATATTGGATTGTAACGTTGACGTGTAGGTGCATGCATGTGAAATCATTCTCCGGAAAAGCCGTCCAAGCCGCAAAACGGAGAACCTCGTCTGACGTTGACATAGCGTCCTCCCAGCATACGAAGCTTTCATATCGTCCTCCTAATTGATACACATCGTCTCGCTAATGATCGTCTAATCTCGCGCATCACGAATATTCGATCTTTGAAGTGTAGAGACCAATAAACACCACCAAGAGAAAGCAAACCGTCGAGACAGGGTTCGGTTTACTTTCGGTAGCTTATTCACGGCACGAAACGGGAACACGATCATGGAACGTTCACGGAATTGCGGAAAGGCCGGTGGCCTCTGTGCGTTTCTTCAATGCGGCACACACAACGCACCACACAGCACATCGCATCCACGCGCACGGTACAGTTTACTGGGAAGTTTAATATACTGAAGTACTTTGAAAACTGTTATTTATTTTTATAAATGTTTATATTGCTTCAATCATTAATACGAACTAAACAAACAATCCGAAAAGCTAAATGTTTATATCAGTTCCGAATAGTGTACCCCGATTCGCACCGGACTAGATTCGGTGTACAACGATAGCAACTGTTGATTGCTGTTTCCAACCGTACGTAAATGGTGTGTGCATCCACCTGCCAATTGTGCCCCCCAGGGTGAATAACGTCATGGGCGTAAAATCGCATATTGCAGCTAACATGAAGGCAACAGCATGTTTGTGGCAGTCATAAACATAAACACTTGCTGCTTCCATGATTAGTTTTCCTATGTCGCTACACTGTTATGCTTTGGAACAATGTTTCTTATGTGCTTTAAGGGCAAAAAAAATATTTCCACACGCAACGGATATGGTATATGTAATTAATCAAAACAGAATCCTGTTTTGTTTTTGTACTAAAGAATATCACTTGTAATGAATGAAGTTGTTGGAAAGCATCATTCAGATTTAGATTCAGAAATATAAAATTCGTCTTCCTTGCCTTCTGTAGTACGGTACTAAGCTCACTGTCCATGAATGCGTCTCCGTAATTTGTTAATGCGATAAAAAATCGCCGTAATGTAAGGAAAGGTTTCCATATTTACCTTAAATTCAAACCATTAAAAACCAGAACACCAGAACAGGGAATAAACAAATGAAGTACTTACCGCGGCGGGACTTTTTTCTTGAGATCGGCTGCGGCTGACGAGGCTCCCAGCAGCTGCGAGGTACGTTCGGAAATTGAACCACCCCCAGTGAAGCTGCCTCCGCCACCTCCATCGCTGCTTCGATCCGGTGGTTTCGGATGTTTCGTATCGAGGAACGTACTAGCACTACTGTTCACACCGCTGATGGGCTGATGCTGCTGCTGTGGCAGATCACCCGCGACCAGATTTTCCACACTTCCACCGAACCGGCCACCAGTATTGATCAGTACATTCTCGTAGTTCGCAGTCTTTGGTACTGACGAAGTCTCACTGTCATGGGGTGAGTTGTTATCCCCTCCAACACCACCCCCATTCCCGCCACTTCCACCCCCACCATTGCTCTTTGACTCTTTCACTTCAATCACTGTAACAAAGTGGCTCGGGGAGGCAAGTAACGGCGGCGCTTCACTTTGGCTGGCACTGCGCGTCCGGTTGGCGACACGACTCATATCCGGTGCCGGTCCGGACAGTTCCGGCTCTGTTGATCTGTTGGGGTCGTGCGCGGCCCCATTGGCAGTCGGTTCTGGACCGTTTGAGGTTGCTTGTTGTTGACCGCCGGTTGATTGTTGGGCCGTATGATTAGACAGGTTGATGGGGGTGTTGGTTTCGCTGCTGCTGCTGCTTGCTGCCAATAGCTCGCTCACACATCGGCGGCTGTGCAAATTGGAGGTTAGCTCGTTGATGCACTGATTCAGTGGACCGTTGTTGCGATTCGACGGAAGATCACGTAACCGCAGCTGGACACCTTGTTCGGTTGACTCGACGCCGGTCGCATTGCTGGCCAGCTCAGCATCGTCGGAGGGTGGTGCTGTACTTGTGGTAGGTTGTTGTTTACTGTCCGCGGCTTTAATTATTTGATTCTGTGAAGAACAACCAACCAAAAATTGTTTAAAATATTGACACACATAATAATGTATACATAATACATAAATTCCTCAGTTCGCCCAAATTGTATGATTAACTACCATCCAGTACCTCTACGGTCATTTCGCTTTAACTGTACAATATGAATTAACCAGCTGAATCGTCACCACGGGTTTGCTTATCTTATCGATTTCCAAACACCGTAGAAGGTGGCTCAACGCTTGGCATGATTACTTTCCAGCAAACAACTGCGTCATGTACGCCTGTATTTGATGGCGGACTGGGGTTCGTATATTGGTCTCCATATGTGATATTTTTAATAAGAAGATATATGATTGTATATATTATAAAACCACACTAGCAGTGTGTATGTGAGCAAATTTGTCAAATTCTACTTTGTTTGCATTAGACTAGGACAATTCGATTCTTTTCCAAGAACGTGAGTGCACCATTTCGTTCAATTAGTGATTATACACGGTATTAGTACCGTGCATCTCCCTTTTCACATCGAGCGCTTTGTGTCAACACCATTCCAAATGAAAGAAAGAAACAGCGTGTTTGTTTTTTGACTCGCAATGTATTTTTTTTGTGTAACGAAACAGTAAAGACTAGCCCGGTCTCTCGATCGTATTGTGGTGATAAGAGAAAAGAACAACCTGGTGTACAGACCATACGTTCCAGGGATACATGCCTCTCGTTCCCATAGCGTCAATTTGTACAGGAGAAAACAGCCTGGTGGACGTACGTTTGTATTTTCTACGCTTAGATCGCTCATGCTGTCTTTTACATGCACGAAATTGACCGAACGGTTTAATTCTTTTTTTTACAAATCCCTAATTTCATCGTTCGATTCTGATCCATGCATAGTTTCACAGTCCATTTCGAATTTTATTATCATTTTTATACATGCATTCCACACGTCAGTGCTACCGAAACTCCACAGCTAAGAGGTTTGTTTTCTTACTCCTAGTTCTTTCTGCTTTTATCTCTATCCAATCCCAAATTACCGAGATGCAAGCGCTGTTTATGCCATTTATGCACGGATGTTTTATTTTATTGCTTTCTCGGCACAAAAGGAACCTTCGACGGCATCGTTTACTCGTCGGCACCGCCCCAAATGTGCAAAGAACGAAGCGTGAAATTTGGCATCGCAATCCAACATGTTTTGGGTGGTGTTAGTGCCACAGAGAGTGCATAAATATGAACCTTTAAAAGGCAAGTCACATATCGCTGTATTTTAAAACAACCAAGTGCATTTTAAATGGTTATAGTCACAGGATATAAATGCTTTCAGTGTTAATTCACAAGCGCCATTAAAATATGTGACGTATTTACCCTATTCATTTGCCATTGCACCTATGCTAATGAGCTAATTAGGGTTGTCCCTTATCTCTCCTTAAGTGACTGAAAATACCAAAACACCTAGAAACTCATATGCACTCAAACTTTCTATCGAGAGGAACGGAGAATCACGGTTCGAGCAAATGCAACAAGTGACCGTTTGCTGACACGCCACAGATAGTAGCATGAGCGCCAATTTGCGTGACAATGTCGTATTGTTGATGGCTGGTAACCCAACAAACAGTAGAAGAACGATCTTTGACTTGTGGTGATATTTGACTCGTGCAGTGTGCGATACTGTAAACAAAAACACTGACGAACGATAGTCGGCAAGTTGAACTTTTAATTTAACCCTCAGGAACCCATGCAGGGAATGGAGCTCTACTCGATTGCTCGTATTTCTTTTCACATTGGCAGCCGCCATTGGACGAGGTTTACAATATTCACTAACTGCACTTCAACAACAAAAACAAGACTATGCTGACTCACTATGTCCAGCTCTTTCTTTGATTGTGCAAGTGCAACTGCACTGTTTGATCTATAAACACACTCTATTTCAGCCATGCCAGGCTCATTCCGCACGAGGGCACTCGCTTAATTTTATGTCTGCGTATCTGACTTGTACGCTTGGGTAATTTAGCGAATCATGTTTTCATGATCCGTCTTAGATTCAAATATTTCATAGGTGCCAGTGTGTCAGGACCAACAGGGTTTGTCAATTTGGATACAACGTGAAAAAAAAACAAAACCCATATTTCGTTCGGAATCATATTATCTTTCCTTCTGTCCACTCTGTCTTATCAATCTTCCGGTATATGTTATCACTGTTTTTAAGCTAGATTTTTTTTACTTCGGATTGGCTAACTCTTCAACACTTGGTTTGAGTGAACCATTTGTTTTCACCTACATTCACCCCTTTACGTAAAAGGAACTACTTACCCTTGAGCTCCAGATCCTTATCCTATCCGAAACGGACACCTTTTGGTTCGATTTCATCGTTTCACCGATCTCAACTACATTGGAACACTTGCTATAAGTCTGTTGTTCTATTCTATCACAGCTAGTTGTTGTTCTCTTTTTTAATCACTTGTTAATCACTATCAACCAATGGCCTTTGCGTGTTTGTCTTCGGGGTAAATGTAGAACAAACTTAAATATGTACTTAACTTGGCGTTGGGAAACTTGTTTATCATCTTGTTAGGTAACGCATAGTTCTGTTCTGACGTTTTGCGCAGATAGAAAATTAGTAACTTTTCGTTCAAACAACCATCCACAAAACGCACTACACAGTACGGTGTGCTGGAACTTTACACAAATATGGATTACGCTACGAAAAATATACACTTGGCGGACTGACTTCTGCCCCGACTGGTATGACCTCTGGGTGCCACCCGCTAGCTGTGGCGATTGTTTTACTATCGACACCAAACGTCAAACTGGCGAGAGGATACTGTTGTCACGCTAGTCACACTGGCCCGTTCGAGATAAAGATTTTTGCCCCGGTTTTTCTTCTTCCTTCCCTGTACGATAATAAAACATTCAATAGCGGAGGCCTACGCCTGGAGCGCGAGCAGGAAAATAAACGAGCGTATGACGATAAGACCAGGACGGAACATCGATAGATGGGTGCGTTAACGATGCGGTTGCAGCGCCACTGTGCTTTGGGTGCAATGTTTCACACGTACAGATATCTACTCTTGTCTCACTTTACTAAATCCCACTTCTCCTATTACCCATCCTCCCCCGCATGCTTTGCAGGGGCCCAGGTCAATAACGAGGCCCGCCGGACAGTTAGAAATTGAAAATGATTATATAAAATCAGTCCGTATTGTGTGGGAGGGTACATTTTGTACATTTAGCTCATCAAGCTACACACACCACACAGGCTGGGGTAGTTAGATTTTTTATTTGCCTACCGTAACACATTCGATAAAGATTCATCCACAAATTCGATCCCAAAAATGCTCTCTCGTTCACGCATTATCATAAATCTCTGTTGTGCGAGTGAGATGTTTAATCACGTTTACCTTTTGTGAGAGCGTGAGATAATAGCAACGAAAAGTGGGTATGCACGTCTTTACCAAGTTATTGAATTTTCCAAATATATTATCTATTTTTTTTCTTTTCATAAAGTACACCCCCAGTTAACTGGATACAAAGGAAACATTCAAGTGGGGGCGTCAACATCCCTATCATCATACTCACATACATATGCTACATATGTCCCTCACTCAGTGAATATTGCACTCCATACCAAATTCTATTACAAAACGTATACTCCTCCACCTCACACATCCGGAACATGCAATCAAGGCATAACCGACAGCTGGTCTGGCTCATCGGATAGGGGTGTGGGGATTGACAACATGGTTTTATTCAGTGTATAAGGAAAAAGGATGCTGATTACAGCTGACCTGGAAATGGTCATTTTAAACGACAGAAGCACATATACACGGCGGGAACGATGATCGTATAGCTAAACTTTGGCTTGGCGTGTCAGAATTGTAGCAAATTTGAAATGATTAAATCACCGAACAAGACATACATGTCAGTGAGGCAAATGTAACCCGGATTTGTGGTAGATCATGCCGCATTTATGCAATTGTGTTCAATCAATATGATCGAGCAGCAAAACAGCGCACACTACACCAAACCACGTACGTTCGTTGCACTTTTATCGTACGACGTATCATACCCATTGGGACGGAAGAAAAAAAAAGGTACATAACTAGCACATCACACCTCGAAGATAGCGAATAGGCTATCTGCGCTTAGCTGTGTGCTCAGAGTGAAACGCATCGAAAGCGTGAATAACACACCAAACCGTTCCCTGGTTAAAGTAAGCGCAATGTGAATTATTAACAGCAATCTCACCCTAAACAGCGAAAAATTACAGCGTTGTAACCAGACGCGGACAACGGGTATGACGGTACATTTGGTAAGAAAACACAGCACCTCCAACGAGGAAATGGAGAAAACGAAAACGTAAACATGAACCAGAGCAACACAAAACGAGAGTGCGCGCGTACACCACACAAAGCCACTGGGCTAGAAGGTAGCGTCACCACCGGACCGTAACACGGTTCAACTACAACTGGGGCCGAACGTGTGCGCATCTGACCTGCCCTGTATTACGCCATGTTGGTGGAATGGATGAGGATGCTCACCATTTTATCTGTATCGATTCGTGTGCGCTCTTTGGCGCGCTTGTACAGCGCACTGGATCTCAATTGCGGGGGAATTGCCAAGCAAAAGCTCTTACTTTGAGCGAATGCAAGTGTTGAAAAGATGCTGTCTAATTAGTAACCTCTGGTGATCGTTTCAATTGCCAGCGAAATGCTGCCAACCAGAAGCAGTGGAATAGTGATTTAGACACTGTACACTTGGACATCCTTCTTCTTTTACGGGATTGCCTTCAGCGTAACAAACAAAAAAACCACAAAAATATCGAAAGCGATCGCCGAAGATAAAATCCCAATAGTTTCGCATTGTGCAAACTTTCTACATCTCTAAACGTTAAGCAGCACTAAAAGCAATTCAGGAAAACGAGAATAGTATTCCACTCCCAAACCCTTCTAACACTCTGGTTATGCAGAAAAAGTACATGCGTTTAAATTTCCGGCTTAGTAGTAATATCACGCCAACATAAATAACCTTACTAGCCCCTTAAACGAGACTCTGAACGCGCATGTATATTGTACCTTGTTTGGAATGTACATGAAGCGGAGCAAACGACGCACTAGAAACCCGACAATTTTGCCGGGGCGAGATGATGACGTAAACTTCAAATGATTTGAAAAAAAAAGAAAGAGATTTTGAGAACCGGTGAGCGAGTGTGAGAGTGATAGTGTAAAGAAGGCACAACTCCAAGCTTACATACATGTACATGGTATCAGATGGAACATAATATCACGTCAACAGGTTACTGCGTTGTTGCTTCTCGTGATATACGAATGTTCGTACGATAGGACGTGGTAGTGAGTGCGTGAGTACTTTGTGTCTATTATCATCGCTACGACTACACATCCAGTAGCAGATTAGATATAGCAACTCCAGCCACTTTTACTCAGCTACACAGAGTTTCTTGCGCAGTAGTTGTAATGAGAGCGGCTCGATGAGAGGAGATAGCGGCACCGGTCGCACACGGCATGACCGAAGCTCGAATCTCATTTTTACCTTGAATGCAGTTTGCTTATCTTGTATTGAGCTTTTTTGTAGAATACGAGTTGATACCTACGTGTATTTTGTATAAATTTCAAGTAGAATTTGATTCAACATTCCGTTACTACGATGTTTAGCAACACTGCTGTACTATATTTCATGTTTTCGCATCAATTTCATCAGAATGTTTCTTTATTTTTTTACTTCCCTTAGCTTTTCAATGAATAAGGACTGCATTGAGCGTTTTGTTTGAGAGTTGTTTTCCATCCTTTTTCATCGTAAAAGACAGTGTAAGCAGATCTCACTGGTTTTGAGGGAAAAACCCCAACAACTCATCACGGTTTCAGGTTACTGTTCATTAATGCAATGAATCAGACTATGCTAAATTCTGTGCTCTTGCGAGAAGTCACCAAATCAGACAATTTACTTGCTTGATGACGCTATGATGTCATAGTTATCCCTTTCTGTCAGCTGTATAATTGCCATCGATTGGTTGCAATTGCACACATGGGACGATTTCTGGTAGGTAGTTAGTAATTCGCTTCCTGCTTACAGGTTCTATTTGTTCCAGCTGTGTGAGCGCAAAATACAAACACACTCATACCATGCAATTGGCGTGAATGCGATGGAAACCCCGCTCCATAATCGTGTCGATCGTCTCTTCATCGTCTGATATACAGTAACGCACCCACAATACATGCACCACTTTTGACATTAAGATAGTGAACAACTGAGGAAGCGGGTGTATTGCAACAAAACTTGGAGGGGGAACTGCAACAGAAAGCGAGATGCTCAACTAGCATTGGTTCATGATAGAACCTCATTTCATTACTCAGCCACCGCCACCATGTGACTTTTGGGAGTTTTTCACAGCTAATGGTGAATGGACCGGTGTAGTAGTGATGATACCGCCGGTCTATCACAATACAGAACCAGTACTAAATTCCATTACAGGGTCGTTCCGTGCTGTGAGGACTTTTAAATTTGCAGAGCTTTTATCATGAAAAATAGTTTCTAGAACTTTGATCTCAAAATGAGTGTAATTCGAAAGAGTGCAATCGAAAAAACCGGTAAAAGTCGGTAGGGAAAAGTAGTGCACCCCAAATAAGAACTGCTATCGTACACTAGAGTTACCGATGTGACATTAACGTTGAGAATATAAGTAAAGATACGAAGCATTGACAATAAATCTAAACAAACAAAAATTATCATACAAATCGACTTCACGCATTCTGTTAAAGGTTTATCTGCTCACCTAGTAGCCAATCCTTGGGAAATTTTTGCGAAATTCCGGTTTTTTCTTCTCCCCACAACTGTCAGCACAATGCTCTACCATCTTTTGCATGCACACACGAATGACACATTCTGATAGTGCAAAGGTACGATAAGATTATTTTCGCTCCATCCTGGTTGAAGTCTCTGTACACTCAATTCAATTCATTGCAGCCGGTTGTGCTGGGTGAATAAGAGCAACAACACAACGAATGAGACAACTGCGAAAAAGTTTTACGTTTAAGGAGCAAAAATTATTTACGTTGTATTGTGATAAGCCTCCCCAAACATCGAATGGCTCGGAATGATGGACATGGTACAAATGCGCAGTTCGTACATAAGGGAGGGTTAGGTGCAAAGAAGGATGGGTAAGCAGCAGTGTTGCGAAACACTTTCTCATAGTATCGCGCTTGGTACATCGTTACACAAATCGAAACGCAAATCCGCATTTGTTCGTACAATACATGCGAAGAATATATATGGTGAAACGGGATCGACTGGAAGAGTGGAGGAAATAATTCTCACTGGGCGTGTCTCCACATATTCATTACATCTTCCGCAAATTGTTAACAAAATAAAAACCTTAACGTTTAACAAAACGTTTTAATCTTTTTTTTCTTATCGAAGTCCAGATATAGAACAACGCAGAGCAACGTTAATCAGATTCGCTAATCTTTCCTCTGCAAATAACATTGAAAAAAGTGACATGAAATAGGTAAGAAAGGAGCAGCGAGTAGATACAATAAATCCCGGCTTCGGTTAATAGGCTTACTGGGACTACTTTCTGCCTTTTCCAGACAGCGATTAAATCGATTAGCTGTTATGAGCCATCCTTCGCTTGCTTTATGACATTATCCAATTGAGGATTAAGATGAACGTATAGACTGGAAATTCTCTTCGTGTTTTTTGGTTTTATGTCCCCGTGTCAATCCTGTACAGATATTACGTATGGTTTACTTTTTCGACCACCGAGATAGTAGTTTGGTTAAAACCCACAAACCCTGGGGAAATGATGTTAGACGTATTCCTCCAATGTCTTAATTCTTCATTTGTCAACAAACGTTAATGCACAGCTCATAGATTATGAAACAGAAGTTCCAGGACAGTTGTATGGAGTTCTATAACAGGTATATTATAGCACATTTTTTTGGGGCCCCGTTCCGAATGAAAATAAAATATTGTTTTCAATAACTCGATACTAACTGTAAAACGAATTGAGAAAATTCAAACAATCCCACAATAAACCATCTAATCGATCTATAACCACCACTTACCACTTCCTCCAGTTCCGCCTGGTTGTATGTCCCGTCAGCCTTCACCGGTTGTTCGCGTAATTGATTACTGCCGCCCGCCAATACATTGGCAGCCGATGCCGGTGAATTGGCTTCGAACAACGTAGACGGATCACCGCCCGCTTCTCGGAATTTCTCCACATCTCCTAGCAACCGCTCCAGATACTCGACGTACAATGTTTCCTGTTCGAGCTCCTTCGACAGCTCCGCGATCTTTTGCTTATGCCGGTCAAGACTCGCACGAACATCCTGCTCCCATGCGTCCGAGAGCGAACTTTGAGGAAACCGCTGCACCCACATCCGCTGGAAGTCGCTGAACACACTCATATCCTTGTTCGAGTTTTTTCTCGTTTACGCCAGGGTATCGAATTGAAAAACGTTTGCAGTTCAGCTATCATCCAAGAGCCCTGCTATTGGGCGAAAACTGACATCGAACTACTGTACACTTCACTTTCCTTCATTCGACTTAACAGATACATAAAACTAAAGTTCCTGTATGTGTTAATCGCGCGCGTTTACACCGTCATGACGTTGGGACTTTTCTGTTTACTGAACACACTAGTACTGGGATTCATTCGATCCCCAACCAATACACTAATAAATCCGTGCACACTAATCCAGGTGCATTGTTAGTTTTGCTGTGATGAATTCTGTCGGCGCGACCAGTTCAAAATGATGCCGTTTGTGCAAGGCGGCTGCTACAGTTGCTCCTGCAACTGCTGCTAAACATTGCGGCCACCCTAGCATCAGTAGTCCATTGTCTAAAAAACAGAAAAAGAAGAATAGAAAATGTGTATGTTAACAAAAGAGGTACTAATTGGTGCATACAATGATCAAAGACGTGCAAAAGAGGCGACTCATATCCTTCTGGCTGATTCCACAATAGCTAACGTACTCCACATATGATGGATACAGTGTAACTTCAAATTCATTTCCCATTTTCCACGGTAGCAGAACTCGAAAGTAACGTGTACAAAATATTTATTTCGTTTGGTTATGAACATTGCTACTACAGTTGTTGAAAGATCGCATCGAAAAAGGAACGTCAATACCGAGTGAATCATCGCGGTACAGCCAGACAGGCACCAATAAGAGAAAGATTTTCACTCGATTTTTATGATCACAGACACCAAAAAACTACGCGTACGCACAACATCCCCGGAATGGTTGCCAGAATTCATGCGTGCGACGCAAAACTACTATCTAATTTACGGACCCTGCACTGTCTGCGTTTAGGCCCGAATGCGAGAAGAATGCATTCCTTTCTTGCAGCGCAAGACATCTGAAACGACCGCTTCCGGAATCCGTGCTGATCGAGCGGACGAGTATATGCACCACCTTCTTTCGCTGTAACACCCTCGTAAAATATACATTGAAACGCTGGAAAATATTAGCGTGTTGCTTCAATGACTTGAATTTATGAACCATAGTTAAACAAAAAGTTAAAGAAACCACTGTCAATGGATTCTTTTCTTTACTGAACGTGTGCATTAGGATTCTTCACTTCAATGATCATTGGTATTACTTTAAAAATAACAGAATATGATATATTAGAGATGTGTCAATGTGTCTAATACCGATGATGTCATAAATTTGAATTTAATATCCCTGCTTGGATAAACTGGGTAAACGGATAGGATTTGTTTTGTTTTGTATCCTTGTGTGACACAAGAAACGTTCCAGCTGGCGAGAATACGAAAGAAGGCAATGAACAGTCCGATCA
Organism: Anopheles minimus; assembly: GCA_000349025.1. NCBI lineage: Eukaryota > Metazoa > Arthropoda > Insecta > Diptera > Culicidae > Anopheles > Anopheles minimus. The sequence goes on from KB663766.1 coordinate 97,159, forward strand.
ATTGATCGACTCGTTCCCGCTCATATATGGTTATGGTTTGATGATCGCACATTAGTAATAGGTGAAAAGAGTCGACTATACAATTGGGAACCATCGTTTTAAAAGAAGGAACGAATCAATTCTTCATGGTTTTTATTTTGCGCCGAGATTGGAAGGAAATTTAGATTTCCAATAAATGGAAATAAGAATAATGTTTTGCGCTAGGTGTGAACTTCACAATTCTCTGACAGTATAGTTCTGTGCTATTCTGTACTTAGTGTGATCATTCCATAGCTAGCATGGAGAGAGAACGAGACAACCAACGACATAAACGTGAGGATTCGACATTATCACTCACTTAAAATACCTGTGGTTTTTATGCATAAGCCTTTCTCTACTTGTTCGATAAGAAGATAGCACCGAATAACACGAATAATAATAACAAAGGTTTAAGTCTGCTTTCTTGTTATAATAATATCGTTGGTTATATATTGTATATTGAACCAACTAATTTGATTATTAACTCAATAATAATCTTTGAGTGCTTGAGGTTCTTTCGTACATTTCTCATATAGTGATCATACTCGTATTAGTACCATGCATCTCTTTTCGCACAAAGAGCAAGTTGTGACAAGACCATTCCGAACGAAAGAAAGAAACAGCGTACTAGTTTTTGACTCGCAGTGAATTTCCTTCTATCTTATGTAAAAAGACAGTAACGACTAGCCTGGTCTTTCGACCTGAGTGCGCTGATAAGAGAAAATAATAACCTGGTACAGATCTTTTTTTTTTCATTTCAAAGATATACAGGCCTGTTATTCTCGAAGCGTCATTAGGTATAGGGAGAAAATATCGACCTAGTTTTTTGAGCACACCGCTGATGATAAATAATCCATCACCGACACTTTAGGAATGCCGCACAGGTGATGTTTATAATGCACGTACGTAGATTCTGATGAATATTAGCACAAAAGTGGGTGAATATCGGCATCAAAACCAGACAATATGAATATTTTCTTTAATACCATATGAAGTGATATTAATTTTTAATCAATGTCAACAAGACAGCGGGCTATAATTTCCGTACGTCTGTCTTTGATTTATTGTGCAAGTGCAAACATCGACACACAAACGGGTGAAAATGTTTCACTAAAAAAAATCGCACTCATTCTGAGTTCAATAGCAGTAGCAAATGAACGGGAATGGTACCGACGATACGGAGCGTACATTTACATCTTGACTGTTCCGTTGTCTGGCATCGATTTCTTCACCACTGCGGTTTGGAGTTTTTGTAAACAAAAAAAACGCAATACCAGAGATCATTGCCAGAATAGCAAATATGGTAGCAGATTTTGAAGTCTTAACAGCAGCAGAACATCGCTGAATGGCGTAGAAAATTTCCTCGGTGACTCGCGAGTGGGTGACAGTGGAGAGACTTTATGTTGCGCTTGTGGGAGCGATGGAAGTAAGGGAGTAGAAGCTTGAAATCGAATGGTTAGAGCAGCCATCGCACATGCGCAGACCAAACAAAATGCACCAGGCTCTAGGCAATGGTTGAAATAGCAACACACCTAACCTCACAGCGACGCAGCCTCAACTTCCGGTCGTTCACACGTGTGGGATGTTTGTCATCGACCCGTAGCACGTCCCAGACAGATCCGCCCGCTGCACATGCTGCGCCGGGTCTAGATATCCGACCGTCTGGTCGTCGTCTGTCGGAGCACGATGCACCTGAAATCGATTATTTGAATCGTCGGAGAAGGACGAATGATAAACAGCCTCCCTGATGCATTTGGGATGCTGACTGGGCATATTAGACCAGTGTTGCTTGTATATTGAGAAAAGTGGAATTGATTGCAGCTTTTTCATTCGATTTTACTAACATTTAAGACCTAGTAGCATCAAATTTACTGACATAACTGTGAAAAGCAATTACTGTACATAATGAATAATGTTTTATAAAAAAACAAATAAGAAAATTTATTTCTGATAGACAACAAGGCAATTAATGCTGTGCATTAAGAAATACAGTTTTTCACTACTCATCTGTGATAAAAAGTAGCATTCGTCCAGTCTAACCACTGGCAATCCAAACCTTGTTGTTCCCGAAAAAAAATGGTAAAATTATTTTGAAAAATAAAAAAAAAATAGTATGGACCAGATACGTGCGTCGGTCAAATGGGTAAATCAACTTATTACATAGTCCTAAAAATTAGAGACCGAGTTAGGCTAATGTCTGCCAACGGTAACAGTAAAAAATGTTGCCGACCGTGTGGGTTTGTCTCATAAACGTGAATTTTTCTCTCCCGCATCGTCCAAAAGACTGTTTGCTGGTTTTCTTATGCGAGAAAACACGAATAGTTACCAACCATAAGGATGAAAGTCAGAAGAAATAGAACAAACACGCTTAGGAATGATCAGGCAACACATTCATCATGTTTGGGAGCAACGACAAAAGCAACCTCTGTGTATGGGTGTTCCATGTAAACTTTTGCCAAAGAAAATCGAATCCAGTTCCCTCTCCTGCATCGAAATCTCGATAATCTGTAACTGTTTGCTGTACACCCTAAATATATAAATACTCAGCACCCTTAACAGGAAAAACATAAAAACCCGGTATAATAGATTTTTGGGATGGTGGGATCTGTTTTTGTTCCTTTTTCAAGTATTAAAATTGCAACATTTCTCTCGCAGTTTTATGGCGAGGTATCGATTACGACCCATGGGGGTCACCATGTTCTTTACTGCTTTCTGTTATCCTTCTCATTGTTGGTTTTTTGGATGCTGCGACAGTTTGAACGTTGATTGCTGTCGCATATGACTGTATATTTGGCGGAAGCATGCATCAGATGCATTCGGTACTCCGGGCCAGTTCCGTTTGTATTTGAACTTCCCTTTGGTAAACGCATCACTTTCAGGGCGCTTTCGATGGGTGCCCATTCCTTCATCACACAAGTTTTTGCAACATACCGGGAAACTTGTAAGAACATATTAAAAAATGGCTTCTCGTTAGCAAGTTCGATAATATGACAACTCGCCCAACCGTTTCCTGTTGGTTGCACCACACGCACGCCAAAGCACAGGTTTAAGCTGTACTTTACCTGCTTCCGGTTGAGGAAAGCTATACGTGCTCGAGTGTATGTATTTGTGTTGTGTGTGAAAAATATATACCTCCGCAACCTTTCCGCAGCAATGGTTCGAATGTAAGCAGGAGAATTGCAACAAAGTAACACATCGTTCGATCAATAATGCTACTATCCAATTGCATTGACATTGAATGCACCGTGGAAACAATTGAGGCATGTGTACAATTAAATGTGGCTGTTCTTCTGGACTCGCACGCCCACACAAACATACGCACGCGCTCAACAATAAACACTTGCATAAACGTCACCATTTGCTTTGCATCGTGGTACCATTTAACGTCCAACCCGTTATGCTGACACAGAAATATGTTCTATGCGTCTGTTGAGGGAAAGCACCAAGTTCAGAGCAGTGCAAGAATGAAAGAAAAGCAGACTTACCCGCCCGGAAATAGTTGCATTCGAGGTGTAGCCACGGCTCTAATGCTGTGTCTAATGGGGGGTCCACATACACCACGGACTGTATGTATGCCAAATGCAATGGCTGACTGTTGAAACTATGCGTACTGTTTGGTTGATTTGTGTGTTGATTTATTGTTAAATGTTGATTAGAATATTGGGGGACTGCCACGAGGATATCGGATCCTCCAGAATCCGGCATTAACCAGTAGTCACACACTAATGAAAAAAGGGCCGTAGACACACATTGACTTTCAAACTAAATACACACAAACACTGTCAACACTTTTCAGGACGCCGTTGTTGCGAACAGAAATATTAAGAAAAATATCCGTAGCAAACAAGCAAGAAGCACTTTTTGCCTACAGCCTACATCATATTTGTGACACTTTTCTTTTCCTGTTTGTGAGCAGCATTCACGCCCACCCAATTTTTGTTATTGCTGACATAGAAAAGAGCTCTTATGTGGCAAATTCACACGCGCAAGTTTTTATTCAGTGGAACAATTGACATCCACTCGCTTCGGTGTTTTTTAAACAACAGCGTCCGTAAGCAAGCAAGCAAGCTAAGCGAAGCTGAGCTGTCAATCGAGCTGTAACTACGCACTATAGAAGAGGTTGAACCACTACGGTAAATAATGGAATAGCGGCCTTACTTGACATATGCCTCGTTGCCGTTTTACTGTTCTTAGGCTGCAAATTTTGATCAGAATTCACATTTCGTGACAAATTTTGCATAAAAACAAAAATTAATAATTTCAACAATAAAAAAACACGCCTACAAACGTTTTATTTTAACAAGAAATTGTCGCTGCCAAGATTTATAGAGCAGCGTTTGGTATTGACAATTCGAGTTCTAGTTACCGCACTGTGCTTCCTTTCCGAATTGTCAAAGTTCAATCAGAAAAAAGGCAACAGTAAGTTCATTTCCGCTTGCCAATGGTGCGCACTAGCCGAAACTGGTGGTTTGGTCGTAACAAAGTGAGTAAAAAGGTATTCATATAAAGTGTGAATGTTAACATAACGCTCTACTCTGCATATATATGCAACAGAGCTTTATGTAAAACACTCTTTTTTATACATTAACAACAGGCAAGCCGTATTGCTCCATACAAAATGAACAGCTTGATGATAGAAATGATAGAAGAAGTTAAACGTACCTTCCGCTCGGCGCTTTCATTACATGCAGTACAAATAAAAACAGATGTGGGACATCCTTCGTTAAAACAACAAGTACGAGGGATTGACTAAAATGTTAGAACAAACGTGGGATCGTTAGAAGATCGAAGAAATCGGTAAGCTTAATCATAATTTCAGTTATTTTTTTACTAGCGTTTTTTTTACTATTAACATGCTTTATTTCTTTGTTAGGACGAAATGAACAACAAAGCATTATATGGCGCGCCAGCAAACGCACCCAATGCATTCAGCGAACGTTGATCAAAACGATGTAAACAAAAATGCGATGCTTGAACACATATCACTGCGACGCTAAGAGTAAGATTCTTTTGCATTATTCTAACTAAAGTATCCTGAAAGCGTGTATTTGTTGTATGATGATACAATTTCTTCAACTGAACATTACATGGAGAGACTTTTCGTTGACATTATTTTCACTGACAACAATAACCCGATGAAAGTTTTCTTTTTTTATCTAACAAACTTTCCCGTAGAGGCTGTAGTTTAACTTTCTGTTTTCTGGTTCGTTTCAGACATCCTGCAGTAAATATCCATAAGCATTTCTTCTGAGCGGTGCAACTGATCAAATGGACCAAAACTGAGGTTTGTTTTTTTTTTAGTTACTGTAATAAAATTTTCCCGTCTGCCAATCCGGAATGCTGAATGATGATAGAATTTCTTCAACTGATCATTAATTGATGAGCCTATCGTTGACATTTTTTAATCTGACAACATTTATGTAACAAATGCTTCCATAAACTTGTATTTTGTTTTGCGAAAGCTACAGCACATGTCTTACTTTAACATGGTTTTCTGTTTTT
>KB663766.1:109992-180662 GCA_000349025.1 Anopheles minimus
GTTGCTATTGAGCATGAAACAAGCTCATAAATGTCACAACCCTACGCAACAGTCACGGAGGAGCTGCGCGATATCTGCTGCTAGCAGTGCTAATAGAAATAATCATGTCAGGGCTGTTGCATCCATACAAAAAGTCGCGTATCGTCGCAAACTTTGTCGCTTGGGTAGGTGACACAAATAATGAGCAGCAGGATGTCGCTGCGCGCTAAAATAAACAAATTGAAAAATGAAATGAGTTGAACTTGGGTTTCTAAAACGGTACGTGGGGTTCGTCTCTTTTCGATTTATTACATTACACTTTCGAAGTCTACCACCCCTTGTTTGAACGCGATCGATTTCACACACTGACGATACTTGTCAATATGGGTAATTTTATTTCTATTTAGATTCACGCAGCAATTTTTGGATTGTAGAATATATGTCGAAAGAATATTTGTGTGTACGATTACGGTTAAACAAAATAAAGTACTTTCGATTGATATGCACCTGATCAACTACTACACATGACGTTTGCTGTCTTTTAGTTTATTTTATTTACAAAATTTGTTTTTTTTGTGGCTCATTCGCGTTAGTTGCCCATGCCTTAATTCAGACGGTGCCATTTAAAAGGTAAACGAAGGTTGAACAAAAATTCCTGGTGCGCTGAGATAATCATAATTTATTACATCAATCTGATCGAGCGGCAGGTTAGCCAGAACGTAGCGAGCCAGGTCTTGTTTTTCAGTTGGACACGCACGAAACGCCCAAACGATAAAAGGCGAAAAATATGCTTACGTAGGCATCAGCAAGTCATTAGTTGTCATCACACGAGGGCCGGACTGCGATGAAAATCGGGATCCGTGGTGTAAAACGGATGCCGTGCGATGTATTCGCTTTCGGTTCTATGTCATTCTCTCTCGCTCTCTCTCTTTGATTACAGCCATATTCATCAAAATCCATGAACACATTACCAATAAGAGAATCTTGCAATAACCAAACCAAAAAAAAAAATATTTTCCCAGGCAGGGCTAGAGGGGTCACCTTTCGCTGAGGTAGAGTGCGTGTGCATGTGTGCTGATGTTGAAGCTGGAATAAATTTTAATTTCAGCAGAATGAATGTAATTAATTATGGTGTGTTTTTTTTCGACACTTTATCTTTTTATTTTCATTTTTTTCCTATAATGTCCATACAAGTGACTGTTCGGCTCACGTACGAGTAATTGTATATTTGCATGGCTTATATTTTCAATTACGGTTCAATATACATAGATGTAGGAGTGGTAACCCTAGTTCTGAGGTACATGCTCATGATAATGGCTATTTTAAAACAAATATTCGATTGCAAATTGTATTCTCTGTGGGAAAATTAAACGGATGCATATGATTCTACGATTGTTTAAATTTGTTGTATTTATGTAATCCGGCATAGCTTTGTCCGGCACTAAACAATCCGTTCCAATTAGCTGCGCGATATAGGTCCCAAATCATCCGACGGTTAAGCATGTCGCTCAAATAAATATGCTTCGCAACGTACCAAGCCACCCACCGAGCATATCGCACTACTAATCGACAGCATCTCTTTCTTCCCAGCTGGCAATTTTTATTTATTTATTCAACCCTGGCGGCTACATCAGTCTTCAGCCCTCTATTCCCTCGGCTTTCCGTCCTCTCCTATTTTGATGATTTACGTGGCCACGCGCACATTCCATTCTTCATTAAGCATAGCGAATGGGCTAACACAGACACCACACTCCGACCAACCCGGGACAGCAATGGAATGAGAAAGCAAATATTGCTCAGCGCGCGTACGATTCGGTTTTCGTCATATTTTTCTCCTCGCTTCCAGATCGGTGGTGAGTTAATTCACTCAGCACACATTTGGCACTTAATTACTGTCAGCGTAGGAAATCGTTCCTAATTCCTACCCCGATTGCTCAACATGTTCCGCCACCGGAAGACCCCGTTCCGACCTTTCCCGAACCGGAAGGTGATAGTGGAATGTGGCAGCGAACCAGAGCGAATGCTTGTCGAACAGCAGCATCTCCCGCAGCTTCTGCACGTTCCCAGAAGCTATTTATCACCGGAGTGTTCGGAGCTGTTTTTTTATGTGTACGAAAAGGTGTAAGGCAATGAACGAAATTATCATCCTACGAGGGAAATTGTACGGTGTGGAAGTCACGACCGTTAAAATCGCTGATCGGGCACGTGTAGAATAATTTAATTCTCCATCTTGGCGAGTATTGACCGTAGCGCGAAATAAACTGTACTTCCGACGTGTGAGATCTCTGCCAAGTGCTTTTGTCCAAGGAAGGAAAATTTATACCTTCTATGAGTTCGATTTGTTCATAGTCGTTCCAATAATTTATAACAACTTCTTTTAGCTAATAATTTACAACATTGTAATCAATATATTAACAAGCGATTCTACAATCCAACAATTGCTGTGTGGATCTAAATAGAAATAAAATTACCCATATTGACAAGTATCGCCAGTGTGTGAAATCGATCGCGTTCGATATGTTTAGCTGTATAGGTAAGCTATCCGAATCCCAAAAGATCACGATTCGTATACTCAACTGCCTCAAGCATCTTACCAGTGTGTGGCATCGAACACCGATCGGCGCGCTCGAAAGCGTTCAACATGTTCTGTTTTATGGGTGTGATATCCACTGATAAGCTGTCGAAAGAACTCGACTGGCAAAATATTCTCGCTTTTTCGCTTTGGCAGGGTTCTTAGTAAGCATGACGAAATTGACAATTGAAAATTGGTCGTTCGTTCTTGGAAGCACCTCGTTCGCCCTTTCACTGTTCGTGCGGTACGATTTTGATTCAAAAGGCACATGTCTACTCAAACTTTAAATTTTACTATAAAATATTTTTGCGAAATGCTCGTGCTTGTGGGATTCCTTACACGTTCTTCATGGCCGTTGAATAAAATATATTTTATGTACTGCCCTGTATTATGCAGTCTGTTATGTATTTCAGAAAATATGCTTTAATTGAAGCTATCTCCCTCAACAAATGAATATGAAGTTAGTCCATTCGTGGGATTGGTTGACACACTAGATTAATTTTTCCCGATAATTGCAAACCTTTCGCGCTCCCTTCCCCCTGGTAAGTGTTCTATTTGCACTCAAATCCAATTAAAACTAACGCTCGCATCGGTTCGTACGATGCATCGTCTCAGCAATCGTCGACTTCCTTCCTTGCACTTCCGAGTCACTCGCCGGCTGTATCCGTTCATTTGTGGTGCGGTTAGATTGTGTGTTTTTTGTCTTTTTGGCCGATCGTTGTTGCGACCCAGATTTTTCCCGTTGCCCATGGCGTCATTTTCCACGCGATAATTTTTATTGCTTTAATTCCGAAGAATCGCTCCCTCGCAATTCCTGGTTGGCGCTAATGTGTGAGCAATTCCTTGCGCGTCTCTTTTCCATCCTTTGCCTCCTTTTGCTGGGTGATCTGTGCTGAAACTGCATGCTGCTGAACTGCTTGATGAAAATTAGTTTTTGTTTTATTAATTTATTTGCTTAAGGCGTAAGGGATGAGAAAGCGGCATAAAGGAGAAGACATTCGATGGACATTGAGTGTCGCGTGAAGGTGGCGTCCTAACGCGCTGTCAACACAGCCGCTGTGTTACTGCCACTCCAATGCCCAGAGCCAATCACTCGCCCTGTATCGCCTCTGCTCATACCCGGTCCACCCCGCGGGAATCGTCCAGGAGTTGCGAAACAAGACAAATGAAAATGACACAATCTTAGATTAACTTTCCACCCGCTGCTTGGGGAAAGATTTACTCGTAGCGCAAACTTCAACGCGACGAAACTTTTCCAATATCGCCGGCAAGTGGTCGGAATCGAAATCGGAAAAGTAACAAGTGCGGTGAGTTGTAATTGATAGAAGATGATATTCGTTCCCGAGGACGGGCGGCTCGATTGTGAATATTAGCGTACTAATTTCAACACCAGGATGTGGCAAGTCGTACGACAATTTGGAATGGGTGATTGCAGATGAATGGAGGGTGAAGCAATATCTTTTGAATCCACCCTTGGTTAGCAGTGCGTCCGAATCAAAATTTTCCGAATTTTTTGTTGCTGTTGTCGAAGCATTTCATGTTGCGGAGTGCCAAAAAATGCTCTTCTTTATAATGACTAGTTGGGTCAAAACCTTTTTCTTTGCTGCGATATCATTGCTCGTGTAGCATATTTTTCGCGCAATGTTCGTTTTTTTCCATGCTTACACACAGATGCCGTCCAACATAACCAAGAGCGGTTTAGCAGCGTAAATTAAGCTTTTTTATTTCTATGTTGCCAACTCACGGCATCTTTTTGCTGTCGAATAGATCCTTCCACCCGATCAAACCTTGCCTGCTGGTGAGCGGAAATGGTCGACGGGTGATTGATTTAAAATTTTAGGAAGGAAAAATGAGAGGATAAAACACAACTCCATCCTAAAGTTTGCCATCCCTTGCCAACGAGTGCGATGCGATCATTTGAATGGAAATATTGGTTGGAGTAGTTTTTGTCGACAGGGCCCTCGGGGCCACGGGATGCATGCTTTGATCGATAGCATCTCGTCAGGACGGTAGCCTTCTGTTAAACACATCTACATACGCTGGCGACTGTCAGCACGTGCGCGGCACCTCGTCTGCGCGATATGGAGGTCTCGGCATTGGGGGATGGCCCCGGTCAAAAAACCCTTCGCAGAACAAGTTATGGAGAGGAGAGATCAATCTTCCTAATTAAAAAGGATGCAAAAGAGGTCGTTTCTAATCTGTGAATCCTTTCTCGAAAATGAGTCGTCCGTAACCTTGCTCCCCCATCTCCAGAGAGCAACGGCAATGGGAGGGATATACATTCCCGATAAGTGGTTCAACAATTCGCACTCTCTTCAGGTCAGGCCACAACCACACATACACACACACACGTACACACACACAAATACATACGTGTGGTGTCTATTCCTAGGAACGGCAAAAGGTTTTTAGAGAACACGTCGGAATATTGTCCGGAGCACCGTAAAGCAGCGTATATGGATACCTTTAATGTGAACCTTTTCAGCTTCGGCGTACCATCGCTTAATGCGGTTCGTTAATGGATATTGAAGGGTTCGTTTCGTACCTGCCGTTAGCCCGGCACTATGCGGTTTATTTTATTTTTATTAGTATTCGATTGCATCCGGGCTGAACCGCTGGGAGCGCACCGGGTGTGTGTTTTTGCGTGCGGACATTCGAAATTTGGACTTTTATAGTTGAACAAGGGAAGTTAGAAGATGGACATCTACGCTGCGATGGGCAGCTGAGTTAGCCACACGAAGTGATGCATCAGTAAATGGGAGCTAACTATTTAGCTTTTGTGATACACAGTGCGAGACACGAGCCATCCGACTGAAGTAATACGCTTTTGGTGAAAATGCTATAGTGCTTGTAAAATATTCTATACAATATAGGGCTAAATTTGTAAATTAGATTGCGGTTAACGGTCACTCATTGCCGTTAACGGTGGGTGAATATTACCCTAAACCCCAAATATTAACATATAAATATCTATATATGATATGGATATATATGAGGTAGAAACAGAAGCAATAACGCACGTTCTGGCATTAGTTTGCAGGAATTTCAATATTCTCCGGCAATCGTTAAGCTTTCGAAAAATTGACAGTCATGAAATTGAATCTAAAGCAACACAATCACACAGGTCCCATTTGTGTGTTGGTTACTCGTGTCTTTCCCCGACTCCTAATCATCCTTTTTCCCACTGCCGATCTGGCATTGGAGCCCATTTCCACCACTGGCCATGATTGATTTCACCCAAAAACCCAATCGCTTCTGCGAACGCCCAAAAACCCCTGAATTTCTGTCTACACTTTTTCTTCTTCTTTGTTTTAATATCTCTCCCCTGTTATAGACAATATCCGGTATGTCCTGCCTGAAACGAAAGCTTAGGTGAAGTGGATGCCACGGAAACGAGAGGCACTCCTCTACCGAAGTGCTCGGGCTCCTTGGGAAAATGTGTCTTTCGGTTGGATACGATATTTCTGGCGAGAACGTATCTATTCTCCGTTTGCGAGTGGAGTGTAGCGTATGCTTAACAAATGAATTTCGTTGTTAATTTTCTATTTAGTGTACATACACATATTAAATTTAAGCGCACTCTCCTTTGAGCGTAAAATTTACAATACCCGCAACCCGGTTACAAACGGAACGTGCTAGAGTGGGAAAGGGCGTTGGGAGTTTTGGGTGAAGGCGTTTAAGTTTGTGCAACTCTACGTTTCACACCCATACACACATGTTGGAAGTGTTGCGGAATGCTCCTGGTACTTTCGAACGCCGAGGGTATTTCGAGAGCCATTGACGTTGAAGTGTGGTGTAGTAATATAGTGTCGACACTTTATTATCTTCTCCATCGGTGAACTACCCGGCAGCCGCTATACCGACAACGGCGTAAACGGATTGCTGGTTGCTATTGCTGAGCGGGAGACCCATTGCAGTTCACAATCCCCTACCGCACTTCCATTACCTCTCATTTCACCGTTCGTCAAGAGATGCATGCACGAGATTGAGCGAACGAATGAGAAGTTCATTTAACTAGAACTTACCACATAACTTGTCGCTGGAGGAAGGAATTAGATATGGAGAAGAAGAAGTGAGGGAGTAGAGAAGGAAAGACGCGAACCACCTGACACGACTCGGCGCGTTGGTTTTTCAAGCGGATATCGGTTCCGTGGTTTAGCTTCGTTTCACTTCATGTTGCGCCTGAATGGTAGGCTAGCCGTTCTACAACCCATGACACTCACTCATGGTGGAGAACCCACTTATCGCATGATCTTGCTGAGTGGAAAGCGTACGGAATGGGCTTCTGAGTAAGCGTAGGTGCGGCTTGATGGGAACCGTGCTGCAAAGTTCAATACATATATTGTTACCTTTGGGGATTAACTGCTGAAGGTCAACCATTGTCGAAGGAGGGATGGCATTGCAATAGGAGAAAGCAAAGTATGTGCATAGATTTGTCAAATTTGTATCTGTTACTTGTGTACAGATATCTGTTACTTTAATCGTAGTCCATAGCAGAGAATCGATCATCTTCATTATCATCAACTTTTTGTTGGGAGTGTGCACAAGTAGTCAAAATCGAACAGTTTTTCTGTTTTAGCTTATACTCTTGGAGGGCTTTAACATTGGTCCCCTCTTACGCATATTTCCACGCAACGGTCCTTGGTGCTATTGGGGACAGCTTCTCGCTGAAAGGTGAAAAGTCATTGTGTGGACCGATCGCGTGATTGACAGACAACGTTCGGCACGTGTCCCACTGGAGACCTGTCATGGCCATCACTACGCGTTACTGTGCGTTCGAGTAACACCAACAGACTACACCGGGAACCAGTACCTCACGTAACGCTCACTGCCAAAACTTTGCGAGCAAAAAATTGATAGATGAAAAGAAAGAAGAAAAAATTACTAAACGCAGAGTAAAACAATAACCGTAATGGCAGTGCACAGGCAATACATTGTGGCGGTGCGAGAAAATTGGAAGCATTCTGTGCAACGCCACAGGCATGAATAGAGAATGGTTGGAAAAATGGAATTCAATGCATCCCGAATAGTCGAATGACGGATACTGTGCAACAGTAGTGCATTTTGCTTACCGTTCTGCTACGCGGAAGACACCGTGTCGTTGCAAACATGCTGACTTGCAGTTGCGGTGTCATAGTTTTCATCGCGTTTCGGGTACCGCCGTCGGTTGCGGAACGACCAAAAGAATGAGGGAAAGGAAGAGAGAGAACAACAGAACAGTAAAAAAGGTCAAAAACTGTTGTTTATTCATTCAAGCGCAACCGTCGACACTGGTGAGGATAGATCGCAGTGCAGTGTTCCAGTTGCGACACGGTACGGGTCATATTTTACTTTGCGTCTGTAGCTGGAACGTGAAACACTTCTCGGCGTACAGAGAAACCTAAGCTTACAAGCCTTGATGTTTAATCGTTTTATCCTCCGGGTAAGCTGTATGAGAGCAGATACGCTTGTTTTGATGTTGCTGTTTAAGACCAGTTTGCACGAGCGGAATTAGATGTGTAAAAAAATACACCGGGAGTGGGCTGGCGGTTTAGGTGATAGTGGCGTTGGAAATCGTACGGCAGGACTGGTGCCAAATCCCATCCTTAACATATCTCCATAGACAAGGCTCAATACTTTAGGAGCGGAAATGAAGGAATTACTATCACCATTTTTTCGTTAATTATACCCACACAAAAAAAAATAAAAACGCAATAAGTTTTTATTTCGTTTAACGCATATTGACAACTTGTACTGCCAATGTGTGCCACCGAACACCGAACGAAGCGTTCGCTATGTTTAGTTGTATAGGTAAACTATCCAATCCCCAAAAGATCACGATTCGTATACTCAACTGCCTTAAGCATCTTGCCTGTGTGTGGCACCGATCACCGAACAACGCGTTCGAAAGCCTTCAACATGTTCAGTTGTATGGGTGTTGATATCCACTGATAAGCTGTCGAAAAAATTCGACTGGCAAAATATTCACGCTTTCTCGCTTTAACAGGGTTCTTAGTTAGGCAGAACGTCGTAATTCGAAGCTAGTCGTTCGTTCTTGGAAAAATCTAGTTTGCTCTTGTTACTTTAAAGAACTGTTGGAATGGTACGATTCTGATTCACTTGGCACATGCCTAGTGTAGTCAAGATAAAATAAAAGATTTTTGAGAAGTTGTAATTTTTGGATAAAAAAGGGTTGCTACTGAACGATTAAAACGTGACGCAAAAGAATTGTTTTGCTATCATAAATAACATGGGTTATCATTAGACGTTTTTACAACATCAATTACATGTCTAGGTTGAAGGAACATGTAAAAATATTACGAAATATTCCGCCCATTCTCGTTAACTTCCCATATGTGTTAGTTGAAAACGGAACGAACATTAAACGATCTCTGAAAATGTGGTTGCGCGTTCAATGACATAAATCATCTACCGACCTCTAGCACATAAATATTCTCTTAGACCCGAATGAAGTTCATCAATAACCTTGTGTTACTTTCGGCTTGGGGTGGTTTTATGACTTTCCTGCTTACCACATATTTCATGTATACCCGAATGTAAGCAAAGAGCAAATCGAAGATTCACACAGCAACAAAACCTTTCTTCAGAGATTAGCGACCAAAGGATGTGTTAGCCTTTGTATAGTCGTTCGGCTGTATCGCGTCTGCTTGTACTGCATTTGGTGTGGTGAGGTGAGATAGACACTTTCGCATTCTTGCCTTACCTGTGAAGTGCAACCCTGTTACGTGCTTCCCTCCGCACTTTCTATTAGTTCCCGCAATCGATAGCTAGTTGCGATTTCGATGGTGATGGTGAGGGTGTCGGGAAGGAACTATAAGGGAAAGACCGCACTGGTTGTCGAGTGGATGCATTTTTTTTCTTCTTCCACACATCACTCGTTCGAACCACCAATACCCTATCGCTTTACAGCAAAGTGTAGCTTCAAACGGAAGAATGATAGCGTCGATATATTTATTTATGTTTGAATTAGGGGTAGTTCAAACTGAAATGAATGTTTGTTTGTACCGCCATTAATGGGCTTCCGGACCGCAATTCTCTGGTGAGCGGAGAAGGAAGCAACTGTATCGGGCGTATACGCGTAACGGACAAGCCGTTTGTTCTGTGGCTAATATTTACGTTTGCGTACGTGGGTGGTTTCGGTTTATAGGCGTGCAACATAACCACGCGCTGGGGTTTGGAATTGATGAGGGATGAGCGATGCGTTTTATCCGCCGGTGTCCGAAATCCGGGAATCGAAACGATGTTTGCTAATTGATTACTGCCCACTGCATTCCCGAGGTGTGCGAGAACCATTGGCGGGTGAAACGACAGCGGACTTCGTTTCTCTGTTCGCTCGGTTGGGGCCTTCCTGCATGGCGGTGCCGAATAATGGGGCTGGTATGTGTGAAATGCATGGCAGCGGGGCCCCAGGTGTGAGTCTTTGATTTTCATCGATACTGGAAGCCATTTAGAGCGAGTGCTTCCGTGCATTGATCAAAGCTAGAAATCGCCGCAGTGCGGTTTGTTCAACGGTGAGGTACACACTGGCCACCACAGGGTATGGTGGACCAGTAGGTGCTGGTTAAGAGCAGCATAAAGGTTGCGTAAGTGTAGCACCACCACCAGGAAAAAAAACACCACTGTCAAATGGGTTTCTGAAAAGGATTTTTTAAATCGTTTTGATGTATTAACCAGTAAAACTTTCTACGAATGGTTGGTTTATTATTTGACATTTAATACCTTTTATTATTGGACACAATTGCGTGCGCCAATATAACAAACATAAAAAAAACATCCTAACGTGCGATATGGAAAGGCATCCGTTCTTTTTAAAGCTATTACAAGCGTTTCCGCTGCTTCTCTCATGTTAAATCGCATGTGTCGTTCTTCTTCCGAAACATTGATTTCATTGTTCCTCACTAAAACAGTTTCGGGAAAAGCCTGAAGATTACTGGCGATTGTATGTATGGCCAGTGCGCTATGAGGCAGCAAATTGGGCAACCATTGTTTTCGATTGAATTGCATAAATATTCACTTTTACATGCCACTACACAGCAACAAATGGTTGACTCGCGGTTCAATACAACCGCTGCAAACATGTGAGGCAAAAGCAGGAGAAGGCTGCGGGTGACGTTCGGGACTGGGAGCATATGTAAGTGGATGAGCTACCAACGTTACCCATCATCAACCAGATTACGTTTATTATTTTTACATTCTACTGGCTGAAATTGTGCATCCCTGTACACCACGCTGCTGTTTGTATCGGGGTGAAAGGCAGGAACCATTACTGTCCAGTTTATTGGCATACATCAGAACACAATACTCTCCCAAGTCCCTTTCTGCCTTCAAAATAATACCACAGCTAGTCAGAAAACCATTCGATACATCAACGTGCGCTTTGTTTCAAAATTCTATTGGGAAAATGCGATTTTGCTCTGGTCTCCTGGCAAGGCATAGCCGTGTGTGACAGGTGCCATCAACGTGTATTGTGTGGGTTTACAGTTTTGTCAATTCACGAATATATTCTAACTAATTTTATATTTATTACATTCGTTAAGGAAGCTTGGAACGATGTAAAAACTGCGAATAATCCCTGAAAAATGTATTACCAAAATGTGGAAACTAAAACACATCGTTTGACGAGAAAGTAAAAAATATTTCGTTGAGATGTAGCTAGGATTTAATCAGTTGGAGACATATCTGTGATGAATCCCTGAACATTACCTATAAACCAAATGCCTGCATGTGTAAATTTCTCGCTAGTGTGAGTGATTTTCCACCCAAAACTGTTCCTCCCAAAGTTGTATCGTTGCGTTACAAGGCTATAGCAAAGGATAGAAAGTAGCAATCTGGTGGTTGAATCTTGTGTGATGCCCGTAAAACCAATAAACACCGGTGAGTGTACTATTGTCAGTGTTTGTTCTGCCTCTCCTATTCTCAGCGAGTCCGCGACTAAGAGTGCATTTACAATTCGTATAAATTGGAATGTTGCTTTTGTTCCGGTACGCGTACCGATTTGCCTGCACAACTAGGTACGTCTAGGTAATGGCATTAATCCTTCGGCCAAACAATATCCCGGTGCATGTCCTGTGCGGCAACAAACGACAGGCAAAAGCTGGCGGACTTGGAGTTGGTAGCCATCGTCTGACCCATGAGTCAATGCATTCGTACGTAGCCGCATCCGTTGTTGAATCATGGTTGTGCGGTCATTTGGGCCAGAGAAAAAGGAGGAAAGGAAGGCTTTCGGAGAAACTCGAGCATCGAGCGGATTTTAATATTCTTCCTAGCAGTCTGTTAAACATTGTTTCTCATTCACCTTGGGAAGAGTGGTAAATCGACACCAAGAACCTGGATGCTGGAGAAAATGGTGGAAAACATTCGGTTCTTGTATAGCGTTGCTGTGGAGAATTTATCCACATCTTCATTCTGTTGCGAGCCGCTACAACTGGATTCGGTATTGAATACTAGGGTAAGTGCCACTAGAGGACTCCGGTAGACAACCAATTGAAACTTTAACTACAGGTCAAAGGGTGCGCCATTGATTTTGTCCACTTAAGTTCGCAAGGCTTCGGAACGTTTGAACGGTTTCGTTTAGCAATGTTGTGTAGAGGGGCTTTATACTACAATTCGCAAATTTCAGATAGTGCGGTTAGTGTTACGCAATACGAATTAGTTTTTTTATATAATTAAAATTGTAAGAAGTGTTTATGTTGAGAACATATCATGCGTATTCTCCTTTAAAATCAACAGTCGATCACAATGGTGAATCCTGGTTCGGGTGCCATAAAATTTGACTACATCCATTTATGGAATGCACAATAAAATCAAACTCTTCTACAATCATCAAAAGCGCGGTCGTAGAAGTTGTCTATTGAACGCAAAAGAGTGGAATGTAAGTTCACAGCCCTAACGAAATAGCTCATACCTCTAGGCTTTTTGTATTCCTTTCCATCCAATTGTGCTAGAACAGTGTCCATATTTTTTCTAAGCTTGAGGACAACAAACGCAGAAGACAGTCATTGTTAAGATAACGCAAATCATTTAATGAAACCATTCGATAGGGTCGATTGTTCGCTATCTGGTTAAAGTATAAGGTACAGTCTAAGTAAGTAAGTAAGGTAAGTCTCCAAATCGGTTACCGGGCTTGGGGAAACTCGTCTGCGAATGGACAAACGAGCTGGGGAAGTGAGAAGCCGTCGTCATTTGGTGTTGTTTGATAGAAACCGATGACAATCCGGTGGCGAACGGCCGGAAATTAAACGTCAACCAGGAAGCAGCCGATACTATTCACTGACAAGTGTGTGCTTGGGGCTTGGTTGTTTCCGTAAGCTGAAAATAGCCTAAGAAATGTTTCGTTTGCGTTGTATCGGGATATTTCTCTGAATCCAGGGGTTTCGAAATCAATTGGCACTTTCGAAGTATTATCAGGAATATGTACAACTAGAATGTGACGTGGTACATATGGAATACTTTGTACACTGTGGTTTTCGTCTTAAAGTGTACAGATTCTGGAAAAAAATTCTTCAGTGACTCACGATATAAAAATCAAGAAAGTGAGGACGATGTCAGATCTACCATGGCAAATTCTCGTTTAAGATTTAAATAATCTTGAAAAGGTTTCACTGCAGGCATGTGGCAAGTGAATTAGAATCGAACGATTTGAACAGCTGCAGCTCATCTACTTCTACTTGTGATCATACTTTTTTTGTCCTTTTGCCTGCCTTTTTTTACAAATTCTGAACTTTCTTGTGTGGGCATTAATGAGTGAACAAGCTATCATGCCTGAATTCACTGGGCCAATTGCATTCAACCGCTGTAGATAAAACGTATCTTGAAAAAGAAAAAATGGGCCATACAATTTAAAGAAACTGCACTTTATTTTGTAGCCCCAAGTTAATACTTTAAGATCCAGTACTAAAATATGCTTACCAAGAATGTCTTAATGCTTTTTTTTAAATTTTCCATAATCACAAAATTGCTTAAGTAGGAATAGTATTACACAAAGAAAATCACCACTAACATTACAAACGAAGGGTGACTTTTGTACTAAACTGGAAACCAAATCGATTTGAAGGACAATTTTTCTTGTACCTTCCGAATTCGTTGCGATAGGGGTAAATAACTTAGCGCCGAAATTGAATCGAGGAGAGTTGCCAAACACCGCCGTCGTACGCAGAAAACAAACGGGGGATAGAAACTTTTCGATTTTCTATTCCCAGCTTTGTTTTTTCTTTTTGTTGCTTAGAATTTATTGACGGAACGCTGTTGTGTGTTGATAAAGAACGAAAGTAACCCTTCTCAAATTTTACACCCCGGGTTGAGATTTTTATTGTGCTCCGAATGGTTACGTATCAGGGATTTTCCGCCTTTCGTGTGCCTTCCAGTGAGCAGTGCAATGGTCTTGAATTTGTCACTTTCTTCGAGATGATATTTTGCCGATCTGCTTAACAAGTACGAACGGTTTTACGTTAGTGAAAGAGATTGTCCTGCAGCAATCCATGCTTGTGTCAGTGGGCCGCAAGCCTATGCGGCTATGTTTCAATCCACGTAAAAGCTCATGGATTAAGTGTTTGAAATAGTTTAATGGTGTGTCAAATTGTCAGACATGCCAAATAAACGTACAGTCATTAATCGAAGCACACGTTTTACTTTTTTATATGAACTACATATATAAATTTTCTTACATATCCATAAACTACGTAGGAAGCAACTATTTGCCGCCCACTGCATCAAATCGAAAGATCAGAGAAGGTTTACGAGCTTACCACCAGCACAAGATTGCTGCACATCTGTGATCTCAGTAGGTTGATGTATTCGGTCGAGTTTACGACTAGCCTTTATTATCTCCACGAATTCACCTGTCCAGCTAGTATATGTGAATATACTCAAACTCGTAAAAGATTTCAACTCCTTTAGCTTAGATGACAGGTGCCCCCCGTTTTCCCATATTTGCTAACAATAATAAAATTCGAACACACACGCGTGTTTACTGTTTATTTCCAGTTCACTATGAATTAGCAGTTATCTTGTATCATCGAGTCAATCGAACAATTTTCGCTGCCAATATTTTACCAATTTGATTTTATGTGCTTTGTTCAGTGTTATTGCACTTTGCCGAACTCTTATGATCTGCTACGTGTGCGATTCGATAATATAGTTTTTGCTATACCGTAAGCGTTTCGCGAAAGCTGTGGTACGTTAATGGAAAAAAGAAAAAGGAAAGCAAAAAGACTAAAACAAAACAAAAAACTCCTATCAACCGATCACTCCTGGTGATGGGGTGCTTAACTAGTAACTTAACCAACACGAGCAAATGAAAATACGGAAACTTATTCGTTTCGAAATAAATTCCACGCAAAGCGGTCCGATGAGAGTGATAGTAACTGTTTGCAATCAATAGTTGCATACAGTGTGGATTTTGATTTTACCATCTTCACCAATGGATTCCTTCGAGCGTTCAGTGTAGCGGTGTGCTCAAGTAAAGGGACGAATGACCTACGTTCATTTAAACAAAATTCAACAATTCTTTGGAAACGATAAGTGTTAGGTCGCTTACAGAGAACGTTATTTTCTCCTATACAAATTTACGGAACCAGATATCTGCCTAGAACGCACGTTCTGTAACAGGTTGCTCTTTTCTCTTATCAGCGCACTAAAGATGAGTGATCAGGCTAGTTTATACTGGTTCAATCCATAAGATAGAAAGAAATTCACTGCGAGTCAAAAACTGGCACGCTGTTTCTCTTTCTTTCATTCGTAATGATGGTGTCGCAATGCGCTCGATGTGCGAAAAGTGATGCATGGTACTAATACGTGTATGATCACACGCAACACTTAATCAAAATAAAAGAATTCGTAATCTCCCGCTCAGGAGAATAATGTTGACGACTTGCTTGCTTCTAACAAACACAAATACTTCTTTTAGCGTTTGTTCTACCAATATTTATTCAATGTGATGTCATGTTTGGTAGATTACAATAGAAAAAAACCTACTTCTTACCTATTTCATATTACCTATATTCTGTGTAACAACGAAGGATGTATTTAACATACTTAAACAAATTTAACTGTAAGGAAACAAACGACAGCAAGTGATAACGTCTCACGTTATTTTAGGTAAAGAAGGAGAAATTGTTTTTATTAAAAAATCAGATTCTACGAATAGTAGTGCTGTCATAGAAGTCCATTATTAATATACAATAAGATGGTATTTTTAATTTCTAAAATGGATATCGTAATGAGGAAATGTGTCTCGGGTTTCAGGATGCCATTGTTCGACAAAAAAAAAGTACTCATCAACGTTTAAAACAGCATATGCAAAACTGCAGCTGTTGTAAGCTCAGTCTGCTATTTTCCTCTCATATCACTATGCGCTATGTTTATTGTTCGTTATTTTTTATGTAACATTTCCGGTGACGTAAGTAATGTATGGAATGCGATCCACTGGCGGAGATAGTTCTCGCTGCTTTAGAACATTCCGTAATACTTTTTTTCCATCCAAGGCTATTACTGGCAGCGTGTAGTGTCAAAAGCGTTAACTTAATTCGCCCCATCTCTGGTAGTGGCGGAAGCAACTCTTGCGAGAGACCTCACATGCATTGCTCATTCCGAAACCCGAACCTTCGCGTGCAGATTATTTGAAGACGCAGTATTGTGAACTATGATCAGCACCTCGCATACGTACGAGGAAAGGAAGCGAGCACTACATTAGCTGATTGCTATATTACTCTATGAGTCTGGGGGTTATCTTCCGGTTGGATGCATACGATCGAAAAATGAGGGACTGTTTACGTAATAACGTTTTTCCTGCAGCAAATAGAAAAAAACAACAGCAACGGCAACCGGTGGAAAGCTACAAATCAAAGCCTCGCTCGCCCGGTGGAACACAGACACATTTTATGTCCGCATTTGTAAAGAACGATGGAGCCTAGTGCACGAGACGAAGGAAAAGTTAGACGTCGATCAGGCCGACATTGTGGCATATGAACAAGAGTAAATCTCGGAAATGGATAGCGTAAACTATACTGCACGCAAATCCGCACGTAATCGCAAACCGGTAGTAACCGTATGGATGCTATACGCTTTTTGGCATGAGTAGGCAATTTCTATTTTTACTAAATTAAAGTCCGTGTGAAACAAAAGTTCGTTTTGGAGCAGGAATTTTGAAAGCATTGTCACAGCACCCTAATGAAGATACTAAGTCGCATCACGAGACATCGTAAATTTAGTTGTGTTGACGTCGGTTGTGCGACACGTGTTGGGTCCACTTTGCACCAAACCCAAAATCATTGATGCTGCCCAGTAAACCCGACAACGACCAATAATATATCGGTCGCTTTACGTGTTTAATCTGGTTCGCGTACAAGAGCAAAACAACACTGCACGGTAGTAAACGGTATGTGTGTGTGTGTGTGTGTGATGGTTTTCGTATAGATAACACATATTTAATCAATAATTTCATCCATCTCCTCGTGCGTGCCAGTATTGTTGAGCTGAAATCCTATAAAACCAGTGCTAGTTTCGTATCCTGTTTAGGGAATCGAGGTGTTTGAACAAGACATAGAACGTAGCTGTTTTTGTTTTTGTTTCGAATTATTATTGAAATCCAGAGTCTGATTTAGGGTTAATATTTTTCGTACAACGCGTTATCCGTGTCGTATCATATTGACTGCCTCGGACACGTACCACAACGTTCGTTTACTTACAATAAATCATTATAATTAATTCGTGTTTCAAATTGGTGCAAGCTTTCTTTACCACGTAGAAGTGTGAGGTTATTTTTGAAACTCAGAAAATATTGGCAGTTTTGTTGTACTTTTATCAGAGGTACAACTTATTCTTAGAAGAAGAAAATACAAGTTATTCTTCCTAATGCTAGTAAGATTATTAAGTTGTAGATTATTAGGTCCGAATAAATAATACAGTAAGGACAAAAAGCAATGTAATACTTTAAATAACATACCCTTAAGCTAATGAACATGCAAAAGTAGTATGATAGCTTTAGAATGAACACTACCATTATTTACTACACTTACCGTACATCAGTATGTAAACGATTCCACATCGCGGCCGTAACACCACATCCATCGTACCGTACGGAAGGCACCAGCATCTGTTGACAATTGCTGACATTCCATCGTAACACAGTACGGCGATACAAATTGGTTGTGCTGCTGCTCAATTTAATTCCGGTGTACAAAAATCAATTGACTCACCCGCTAGGCGCATAAAATGGTGCTTTGCAAGAAATGTGTGCTTCTCCCCAGTTTTCATCAGCAACATAGAAAACAATGAAAACGGTTTTCGTGGCATTTCCCCTGGCAAGGTTTTACCGTGCCGTTTAAGCTGGGACGTGAGAGACACGGCACCGGTCGCAGTAAAAGCGTGAAGAACCTTGGCGCTAGCCCGATGCAAAGCACATTACGCTTTCGGCAGACGGTGAAATTAAATTGTAAATAGTAAATGAAAATTTTTGTCCTAAGCCTCCAGCGGCACTGGAATGCGAGGAACAACAGGAAACGGCGTGGACTGCTTCCTTGTACGAGCGGTGTTGTGCCGGTTGATGAGAGTGATACACAGGCGTTGGGTTCCCATTTTCCGGACCGGACGTCGGTGATCCGCTTAACAGGCTCCCGGTGCCTTATGAGAACTGATAGCACAATGTCGGATCGTCTTAAAGGATGGTGTTCTGTCTGTAGGAACAGCTAAGAGCTTCCACCTGCCAACTTTCGGCTGGTTGTTGATTCACAGAACGAAGCTGGTGTGTATTCGGGTATAGTTTGATTTTTTGAAACACTATCAGAGCATTAAGAAAACTTAACCTTTAACCAGTATAAAACATTAACACCATGGCTGAAAAGTCCGGCTTTTGAGGAAGGAAGAACTGTAATTATTCCAACAGTGTGTTAGAAGAGGAAAATAAATAAACAAACTTTATCGTAGTGCCTTTATATTATGTTTACTTAAATGCAGTTAATTAATAAAACGTTGAGACGTTGATAAATGCTTCTGCATGTTATGTAACAAGTGTCTGTTAGTATTGAATTTGTTTGTTTTTTATCAATCATATAATAACATCTGTTTATTTTGTAGAAATCCATCAATCTATCTGTTTAGTGTTATGGTGTCGAATATTAAAGTTTGCTTAAAAAGACGTTTTGTGTATTCAATGAACACCTCAATGAACCAAAGAGGCTTCTTACTAAGGACATCTCGCCTAGACGACAACGTTCGTAATGCGATCGGTCGACATGTAATGAATTTACGCTGCCTGCTACCCACCAAAAACAGAAACGAGACACATACACTGACTTCTCCCCCATCGGAATGCTGCGACGAAGCGGAACGACGCATTGTTTCACAAGGTTTAAATCCCTCCCGATACCTTTTCACAATCTTTCACAATATCATACTATGGCCCCTACCACTGTTAACATACACTCTCTGCGAGCATGTTGATGGTAGGGCCATGTAAGAGGATCATTTTCTTTTCACGCTTTGTGCGCGTTTTGTTTATTGAAATAATATTGACGTGGAATGTGCCATCCGTGTCGCGCGCTCATCGAAGGGGCAGCGTTGTGTGTGTATCCGTGCCGGCGCTGGAAGCGAAAAACCAACGCGGCACAAAGCTAAAATGCAAAATAAAGAGGAGAGAGATACTCACTAAACTGCCAAACACACAGCCGCCATGGATGGGAGGCAAACGCGGGCATATCGCGCTGCAATGTCGTGTCAGTGGACCAGAGCTGGCAAGCTATTCCCAAAGCGATCAATTTCATCAATAGCTTCCTCCAGACACATTCCTGCGATTCCGGGCGATGGATGAGATTTGTTCGGTTCATTCCGTGCCTCCTCCTGTCGACGTAAACTTTATTGCCTGTCTTCAAGGATCGGAATGCTGCTGCGGCGTGTTGTGTAAAGTGATGTGAGTCGGTGCGTATGTATTGGGTCGTTATTCTTTGCTGCTTTTACCGCACTCCAATCATCTCCGCTGTGATAGCTTACAAGCATCGCAAGGCCTGAGCATCATCTCGAGCGAGATTGTCTTTCTTTATTTCTAGTCAATACAAGTGGGAGAGTAGTTGATTAAACACTACTTTACAGCTACGGCTCCGTCAAGCATACTTCATTAGTTCCAACCATAGCGTTCCGGAAAGTCATGAAAATGAGCTTCTGAATCGTTACGATCGGTCCGGTCAAGTGTATACCGCTGTCTGCGAACCGAATGTATTAAATGGATTAATAAGAGCTGCTCGTAAGATTCGCGCGTTAATGAGTTTAGGTTGAGTGGAGTGGACGGAAGGGATTAATTGGGTTTTGCCAGTGCTGCGGAGATTATTATAGCAGGGATCCCCTTGTAGCGCAACAGATGAAAATATATTTTTGGGGAGCAAGTTAAGCAGTTGAGCATTATTCCCAACGCATTACGTTCACTGTAGTGTTGATAGTAACCATTGTCCATTTCGAAAGTGTTCGTTGTGTATTTCCTGGAACGGATGCCACGTTATTGAAGGCATTTAATGGATTTATCGCTTTCCGATGCAATGGTTGTTTCGATAAGCCTCTGCTTCCATCATAGAATGATTTGTTCGAAGCAAATTATTAGGTATTAGTCGTTCCAGGAACAATGCCACTCTGAGGTGTTTTTACCTGAAGCTGATAGCGTAATGCGTGTGATAGATGCGCACTATGTACAAAATGCGAATAAGCTAATCATTCCGCGAAATACTCGGGAAGGACGAACAACGTACTCTATTGATGTTATCGTAAAATTATTTATACTACTGTTAACAATCAGCTAAAACGAAGTAATGATTGTTTCCACGTTACAAACATGTAACGGTTATATGGATTGGATAAATGCAGGCGAATAAACACGTTGCGTTTACACAGCGATACAAAACAAAGGTTACACAAGCAAAAGTACCGAAATGTAAGAAGCACAAGATAAAAAAGATAGTCTATTCATCAAAACGGAATGAACAAAAAAGGACAACAAAAAATAGTATACTAAAGGCCACAACATCGCCATGAGCACAGAATCCGACCATCCTTGGAATAGTATGACAGAAAAGTGAATATATAAATAATTTAAAATTTTCAAAACCTTTTTCGTTCGCCCTGAGAGCCACGTTTGCTGATCTTGTTTGTTTTGCTCTGTTTTGTTCCTTTTGGCGTCATGATAAACAAAAAAATGGAAAAGAAAAATTTTCCATCCCCTCGGTGGATGGTGCAGTGAAAGCCTGCAAACGACCGTACAGGATTCGTGGGTCGGGCAGATGTCAAAAGCAGTCAAAAGTTTCACCGTACTCTCGGGCGGTATCTCTTAGTTGCATGCATAATAAAAACGCAGGTCCGTTCCGTGTGGAGTGGAAACGGGGCGTGACATCAGCCCGAACTAGGCGATGTCAGGAAGGTGTTTGGCGTGCTGTATCGTTCGCACATTGCACCACCAGTAACGCTGACCGAAAGAATTGTGTGGTGTGATACACGATTGCACGTATGATGTATCGAGCCTTTTGCAATGGATTTTTCCGGTTAGAATGGAAACTTCTTTCACTAGTCGACAGGGCTAGTCTATTAGTGTACGTTTTACTAAATTGCTCTGAATCGCTCACACTACAGTTGGAAAATGTCATACGATGCAAATAATTGGATCCATATTCTTTTTTTTAAGCGATAGTACAATCCACTACTCATACATTTGTGACAAATACAGAGATGGGCTAATCGTGCGAGGCTTAGGCCGCACACTCAGTCCACTCAACTGAACTGAACCACTGCACGTTGAAAAGCGAACTGGCACTTCCTTCCACATGCTCGAAAAATTTACTAGTTAAGGCCGAGCGAGATCGAATGATTACCGCTGTCGCACATTGAGTGAAAAAGTCATGTTACTACTACTCACATGGCTTACTCATTCGTACACTGTCGTACGGAAAGAACTACTCTACACATTTATCTAATAGCTGTAAACTTTTTGAAAGTGTAGATTAGCGTTGGAAATACAGGGTTTCTCAATACATCATTTTTAGTTACCATCAACTAACAAATTAAAAAAAGGAATTTGAAAAGAATCAAATTGCCCAACCCCAAACATTTTTTCAATTAGACCAAATCAGATTTCAGGAAAATAAAAGTAAATATGAAGTAATACACGTTTTCTTTAAGTGTCCATTGTTTACTCTGCTCAATGGTTTTTATTAGATTTTACCATTTTCTAATCAATACTCAACATCGATCGATAATCAATGATGAAATAAAAACCAAAGAAAGGCGGAGAAAACAACACATTGTTTTAGATTTTATAATTCGTGTATTTCTCATCATTAGTTCAATCGCTTGTTATGTTCAGTTTTGTTCTCTTGGTTTATGATTACCATAAGTTTCGTTCTGCGTAATGGGTTTTTGAATGTATCATCTTTTACACTGGGCGGTAAACAAAATGAATGTAAACAGACGCCATCACCACAATTGGCTAAGGCTTGTGTATGGTTTGCTTATTTTTGTTTGCCGTTGTAACTATTCGTAACTTATCTCCTGCTTATTTGCTTCATGATTTCGTCCTTTTTTATTCTGTACTTTTACATTTTTATTTCTTAATTTCTCAAGATGTATGTTTTTTTTTCTTCGTTACTTTAGTGAGCAGAGTAACATTCTTCGTCTTTTGCTTCATTATTTACCTTCGTTTTGTGTTTTTTCTGCAATTTAATTATTATGTTTACCTCTTGATTAAGCATGTATAATTTTCATTTTCGTTAGTAATATTTGTATTCCTACATTGTTTACACTTCTTTATTCCGTAATTGCAAGTTTTTACAGTGCAGGGAAGGAATATTCCGGTTTGTTATGTCACTGCTGTCGCTTTTTACATGCTCACCCTATTTCATTCTTTCAATGAGTTTGTTATGTTTCCGGTTGGTATTTAATGAAAAACTTATCATTTAATGCATGTAAATGTGTGCGAGAGCCATTAATTATTCTATCTGCCCGCGAAGCTATTGGAATTGTGTTTGCGTGGTGAAATGTTTTTTTTTTATTTTTTAATATTTTTGTCGCTTACCTTCTCTCTGCGCTTAACTAAAGTGTTGACATTTTGTTGTTTCGCCCCAAAGAAAAAAATCATTATTAAAACTATCCAGTAAAACATGTAACAAACTTTTATAACGTTCTTTCGTCTTCTCTTTTCATCCACTTTTTAGTGCTTTCCACATTCGCAATTAAATCATTCTTGATTTCCCGTGGGAAAACATTTTTCCTTGTGTTTTTTTTTTGTGCTCACATACACACACGCGCTCACATGACACTCAAGCCCATATTTGTTTTTGAGACGGCTGTGACGAAATCCCACAATCTAACAGCTTACGTAAGATATCGAAAGATAAAACAACAAATATAGCAACTTTGTCCTTGATTCCTATTTACCATAAACCATCCCAAAATGCTTTACCAAACATTGATCTCATGTTAGGGCTGATTGTATGCGTATATATGAATGCTTATTTATATATATATATATATTTATATAATAGATCAACGGGATTGATTGATCGATTGCCTTGGTGCCTGGTGAGTTATATTGTAGTTTTTTTTGTGTGCTTTTTATATTTCGTTCTATTTTGGTAGCAATTTTAAACCATCATTGCCACACGCCGACCTAACCGGTTTTTTGATATCTTTCTCTTTGTTTGTTAGCTTGTGTGTCGTTCCACAAGTGGTGCGATACATAGAGAGAACGAAATCGGTAGATATAGGGAAGAATAGAGTTCAATGCTGAATTTCATCTCTACCATCTCAAGCAACAGTACACAAATTAATACAGAAAATATATAAATCATGTTGAATTACCATAGGCATGTCACGTTACTGTAAAACGTCGCCTATGTACAAGTGAGCAAATCCTATAAACACATTTGTTGTTATAGAAATGTCAACAAAACTGCATGACTACCATTCATACTGTTTTCAAATGGGTTGTGTTTGATCCAAAAAGGAGTTTTTTATGGGTAAATTGAATAGCTTTTACCTGGATAATGCATTTAATAGTGTTACTGGTAAGGGTTTCGATAGTGTAATAATTTCAATTTGTAATTATTTGTGTTACCATTACTCTTATTATCGTGACAGAATAGGTGCTTAATTAGTTTTTCTTCTTCCCTCTTTCCTTGTTCCATCAAATCCCCTTTTCCCTTTTGCCGAGCTATCTGTGCCAGAATTTATGCATTTATATTAGCATTGTCGTCTGCTTGTATTTTCCTGTTTTCGCGTTTGCTTTGTGTATTCATTGTTTCATTCAATAACAATTTCACGCATTCGTAATGTGAGCTTAGTTTAGCTTTCCGGGAAGCTAGCAAACATAATTCTTCTTATGATCTCAAACAAATAAAGGAAAGAGAAGTTTCGCTCCCGTTAGTATATACGGTTTTGTTTTGGCACTTTTCTTCTTATCAGAGATGGATCAGTTTTTTTCCCTCAACTGTTTGTTTTAAATAGAGCTACAGCTTACTGAATTTTAATCGCTAAAAGCCCTTTACCACTGTACCTTACAGAACTGTTGGAGTGATTTATGAAACGTGAAACTGATGCATGTATCAGAGGAAGTTGCATCTTTCAAACAAGTTTACACTGTTAAAGACACATAGACATGCAGCGACACATACTGGGAAATAAGCATAAAAAATAACAGCGTGTAATACAATGAATGGTCGACTCGCTTGAAATTATTTCCATTACGGTTAATGACGGCAAACGTTCCGCGCATTGCAAAAGCATTCCATCATTAGCCGTGCGCTGGTGCTTCGTTCCTCACGCCTCACTGCCCAATCCGATGACAATGAAGCTAGATTCCGGGAAAATCCGCGAAAACCTAACCAAAGCTTGATGATGTTTTTCCATTCCTACCGATGAGGTAACGTAGCACGAAAACAAAAAAATAAATAAATAATGCTCGCCGTTATGCGTGATGCGCTAGTAGTGCACCGTTTACAGATCAAGAGCCATGATGAATGGACTGTTTAAGGTTGGTAGAAAAATATGTTAGAAAAAAAACACATTTCCATTTCCACATTGGCAAACTGCACTCTCATCTATACCTCAGTGTACTACAATCTATCAACCTTCTAACACATAGCAGACATCAGAAAGAAGAGGTACAGGATTCGTTATAATTGGTTCCAAATTTGACTATTTTTTTCTTTACGTTGGGAGTGCTTGAGTTATCTCATGTGTTTAGCGTGTTTCTCAGATATTGTTCGAATTGCTCCAACGGTCTTATTTTTGAATTGCTCCAACATTAATTGGGTAGAATGAACATTTGTAATGAATTACCAAAGCAAAGAAAGAATTAATGCTCAAACACTAATTGGGTAGAATGAACACGTATAATGAATTTGTAAATGAATCAAAGATGGATTATAATAAAGGACAGTTGAATACACACTCGCCAAGAAACCAGACGCATTACTTCCTCTTTCAATTCGTCCATCCAGTATCACGATATCACGAACCGGGAAATTTTCTACAGATATGCTAACGCGATTGGTTTTTGCATACGGAAAAAGGAAACATGAAACGTTCGTTTTGCTAATTTTGCTTTGATTTTACATCCCTAAAATGACATAACGACCTACACGCTACTGAGACACTCGCATACAGAGTCAAACACTCTTGCAGACACACTCATACACGCTGACTTTAGCTTTAAATATTTAGCTAAAGTGATGGAACATTTTTATTTCACTTTCTAGCGGAACTCACGTGAAGGTAGACATTTTGTGATCAGCTCAAAATAGTGTTAATGCGTATTTGAGAGAATATCAGGCAGACATTCACACATCTCAGTCATTCTTAGTTAGCGCTGTACGCCTTTAGCTTATAGTGGTAGTAGATGCTTTTCCCCCTCCCATCAATTAATAGTTTATCAAATGATGAGAGCCGGGCTATTTTACAAGATATTTTTGTATAGAGCTCATACCGTTTGTCATCAAATCTGGATAACTTAAGCAAAACAACGGAGAGAAATTGCAAACGTGAATCTTCAATCAATCACGTCCCCATTGCGTATACAATTTGATTGTGTAACATAGAGGATTTAAAAAATACGAATGATAACTCCCGCCAATTAAGAAATGTGGGAAATAAAGTTCTGCGTCTTTGCCAATCCTTTAAAGACGTTGCAATGTCAGGATTGATAAGATCTTTTGAAAGAAAGTAATAATGGAATGATATAACTGGTGCGGTGACACAATATATACGCGTATCGATGTTAATAAATAAGTTGTTGTTTTTGTTTAAATTTTTGAGAGACTTTGAAACGCTTGGGTCTCTTTCGTCTCTTTAATAAATAAGTGTAGTCTTGTACAAAGTTTACGGTGTGTTCACCTGTGCGTTATTATCGGCTATATCACAACGTAACAGTAACGAAACCAACTAAATTGCAATGCAAAAGTATGAATTCTGATCAATAAATCTGCCTAATACATATTAGTTTTTATCTTACTGATTTTCTAGGTTCTAAATCCTAGGAAAGATTTGCTATGCTATAACTTTGCGATTTCGTTTTTCCTTTGCCTCACTCAAACGGCTAGTCCGTTCATTATTGATGGATTTCAAACCTGCCGAGAGTATTTATCAATGTTGTAACACATTAACTTTGGTAGGCCCTTTACAACACAGGCGTACCTGTGATTTGCTGTCCGTGACGAACCCGGGAGAAAGATGACAGGCCGACATATTGTTGCCGGAGCTAATGCTTTACCTCAACAATCCAAGATGGGTGGCTTGTACAATTGACACCGGAAGCGTACTGTTAGTATGGTCAACGCACCCAGCATCAAGGGCCACAAGCTCGTCCACCTACACCGGATGGAGGCATTGCTAGTGTTGGAGCTAATTAGATCGTGTTCACCCGCCTGCAAACCCTTGTAAAGACGACCATTTTTGTGAATTTTGTTACTCTCCTCGGACTGGTCGATATTGGGTGTTGAGTTGATTTCCTGGTTGTGTGTGACGGTGGGAGCAAAAAACAAAGAAACGGGAGAAAAGATGAGCCTATTGAAATGTCTGTGCACTTGCGATTGGCATTGGCAGTCTTCCGATGCGCAAGCAAACGGTTTTTTTCTTATTCCGCTTTCTTTTAGAACGTTAAATTCATTCACAAGTAGGGAACTTCATTAGTATGGAGCACAGGTTCGTTTTGCAAACGATTGGGCCGACCCGCTTCCTGCATTACCCTCTCTCATCACTTTACCGAAGGGTTTCTTGCCGAAAATGGTATTAATTAAAGTTTGCTGTGGAGCAGCAACTTTTCACAGACCGCAAAAACCCAATGGGCTCATTATGAGGTGGCTGCCCATTTTGTTTGATCGGCTGAGAATGGGTTGGTTGCATTGAATGCTAAAGGATGGTAAAAAATAAAAAAAAGTCGCTACTTACGTCGTTGCCCGAGGTGTCCTCAACACTGTTCACGCGATGAGCCGATTTGGTCTTCTTATGCAGCTCCATCTCTGTTCGTTATCGTGAATTAATGCATAGACAAAAAGGGAAATGGAAAAAGGATTCGTTTATGTACTACTTTTGTTTAGGTTGTTCACGTAAATACATGTTGTAAACTGAAGGAGAAAAAAACTAACCTATCAACCGTAGATGATGCTTCTGAATTATTTCTAACATTTTGAACAACATCCCCACTGTATCCAACTGTGCATGGGTGGATTTGTGTTTTTGTTTTATGTTGGTGTACTTACAACTAAATTCGAATCGTCCCTCCGAAATGACGGATTTGAATATTTTTGATTTATTTGATGCCGACACGATTGTTTGCGGAGGATTAAAAACTTCATCCGACCCAGCGGATCCAAATGTCAGCTGTGGGACATTTTCGCCGGAATAACCAATAGTCTCTCGTCCACCTGGCTTAACGTTCACATTACACAAGACTCATTTCTAATCCGCTCACGGTTTCCCGTACAAAGAACGATAAAATGAACGATATGAATAAAAAGACAACCATACTACATGTGCGGGATGTGAAGTTTCCCCAAATCCAACAATGGAAGTTCTGTGCGAATTTATGCTTGCTCACTCACGGTGAATTGGTGGAAACCGGTGATTATGTTACCATAGTGAGTGCCCGAGCTCCATTTGTGATAATACATTTTAAACCGTTTCATCGTGTATTTTTTTAGTGTTGTTTAACCGTCCCATAAGGCGAACCGTCTCACCTATTTGCCCACAACTGTATTGCCAGTCCCGTTCTAAGCAAACACATACATGGAAAACTTATCAGAGCACCTGCACGTACGCACACTGAACAAAAAAAAAAGCTCATCTCAACCTCGAAACCGGTGCGCATTGTTCGCTGACGAAAGCACAATAATTTTTAATATTTTAAGCGTTCACCATGACGTCGGTTGGAGCAATGAGTGTTAGTAGGTTGCTGTAAGGGGCAATTTTTGTCCTTCGTTTTGCTGCTGCTGGTGAAGTCTATCACTGATAATAGCACACGGATTTGATCTGATCGAGTGTGCTTTCCACTTGTGTACGGTTCTGTGGTATTGTCACAACTAGTTTTAATTCCTTGGTTGTATTTTTTGCATAGGACACAAGACACACACGTCACGTCACGAAATGCGTTTCAATTCTGCTTGTTTATTTTATAAAAATAAAATAATTAAGATCAAACAATGTACTGTGCGCACAATTTCTTCAAAGAGCCACTTCACACAAAATCGCATCCCTGTTACAGACACAAACCATAGTTATTATTTTCTTTAATTAAGTTTCGCAAACATTTTCAACTACCTTTTTTTATAAATCTTTAAAACATATTTCATTATTGTTGAATCCAACCAACGTAATAGCAATCGTTAATCGCTTGATTTTATTTAATCTACTACTGAAGTACATCGTCATCTAACGGGTTGCCAAACGGGGAGATCGATAGAGAGATGGAGAAAAAAATACGCAAGGACATTCGCTACATCTCCGCCTTTTACGCTTGAAGTAGCTTGTTGTGGGTTTTCGTTCTCTACTGTCCGTGCGTGCGGTTTTGCGTTGTTGTTTTTGTTTTTCCTCACCGTACCGTAAAGTGGTGAACATATTGTTAACACAAATTCTTTTTCTTCTTTCTCTAAAATCCAACCTCTTCCATCGCACTTTCCTTTCCTTCTCTCGTAACAGTACGGAACATTGCAATGGATGGGGGGATTCGTATAGCGGATTGTAGAAAAAACAGCAAGCTAACAGTAAACCGAAGTGAATTCAAGAATATGGGTGATGGGGTTGCTATTTTTCTACCCTACCGTACAGCGTTCCTGTACACCTTTGCCCCGTACCACTGTAACGGTTCGCCACCGTAAAAGACGAAACTCATCTTGTGCGGATGCAGAAGCCTAGCATGGTTGGGGAAGATGGGCAGCTGGTTTCATTTTTATGTATGCACCACCAGCCCTCGGAAGGGGCAGGACATCCCGTTTTTCATGTATATTTTCTTTTTTTCGGTGGCGCCTGTATGTTTGTTGCGATTTGCTCAAGGATCAACGAGGGATTCGTCGTCATTCTGGCTGGTACCGAGCTTTCTCGACGGATCGGTCTGGTCGATGCAGCTCTCTGCTTTCATCGCTTCGCTTACTTTCTCGTCTGTCTCGGTCTGTGGTATGGGGCGTAACTACAGCGAATCATTTCTGAATTCCCGCCCGGATAATAGACGGTATGTTCCATTTTTCATCGAACCACATGTGCGGACGGATAGTAGAACCTGCCCACAGCCCGTAACTGTGGGTGGAATGCGTGCAGTGCCAGTGTCCCGGGGTGCCCTTCGGTGTGAGAGGTTAGGTTTACACTTTTACCCAAAAGCATGTGGGATCGTTTTTTTTTTGCTTTCCCTTTTTATTGTTTTCACACCCTTTATGTGAGCCCCAGGGATCAAGCGTCACTGCTATCGTCATCCGATCATCATTATTATCATCTCCATCGTGCCTATCGGTGCTTTTGGGTAAGGAGCTACCGTTTTTATCTCTCACCACTTTTTCCCGATTTTGATATTTGTAATGTTCTTGTTCCCGTGTGTACCCTTCCCCATCCCGCTGCACCTTCTGTTGTGTCTTTTTTCCGTTGCGTTGTTTGTGATAGGGAGTTTTCTTTCAGTCTCGCGTTTGCAATCCCCGTTCAGGAATTGAAAGAATTGCTTTAACGCTGCATTCTCCCCAGAGAGCACTTTAGCTGTTCGAATTGTGGGGCCAAGTGTTGTTCTCAAACTCAAGGCGAACTCCCCTTGGTCCCATTGTGTAAGCGCAATTCGAAATCTCGCACAGAATATTAATGCGCGAGTGTGTGCATCGTTGTTTGGTTGCTGGGTTTAATGTTGAGTGGTGAGATTGAGCTCAGATTAAAAAAAATTATTCCTGGTCAGTTATTGCATACAAGCAATAGCTCAAATGACAAATTTCTAGCATTATTTAAAGCACTATTTGCAATGTTGTGTTAAGGGGACTGACAAAAAATTAGATTTAGTCGCAAAGTAATGTGAACCATGTTTTATGATGATACTATATTATTTGGCATTAATCTATGAGTTTTATTGAGTTTAAAGAATAAGGTAGAAAATTCTCCCTCTACCTCCGAACGGTACGAGGATTTCAATATTCGTCAATGTGCAAAACGAGAAAAAAGAATGATATCAGTTGGATGCAAACGACAGATCGCTCGTCCGATCGACATGTCTAAGCGAGACAACCTTACATTATCACCGGCTCATTTTCACCGCATGTCTAGCATTCTACGGCATTCTTATCAAGTACGTGGAAGCCCCATTAGGACAGGCAATACCATCAAAAGCACAGATCGAATAGGCAAAATTACACAGTCAAAACTACTGTGTGCGAAATACGATGATCGACAATTACACTTTGGCAATTCGTTTTTCCCCATGATCGTGTGTGTATTGGTTCTCTCTACAATGTGGCATGGAGACACAATGTGTGATCACTATAAATAATTTATATATAAGTATAATTGTTTTACTGTACTTACCGTATAGTCGTATCGTACCTTCCGCATCACCTATGCTGTTCTTCGAAATGCACTTATAGCCGCCCATGTCCGATTTGTGTAGCTTGCGTATGACCAACGTCATTTGAACCGCGTACATGGAGCTTTCGTTCTCGTTCATCAGATACCGCTCGTTGGAGATGATCATTTCGCCTGAAAGTAGGCAAAAGTGATCCATGTTAGAATAACAGTGCGTCAATAGTTGATTGGCGATGCAAGCATTACATAGGTTAGTGTTCTAGATGCGCCAGATTTCATGGTGGGTCATCAAACACTGCTACCCAATTTGACATTCTTAGCGTCAGGTACGCGGAACTAAATACTTACGAACTACGTTTGCATGTGCGTGGTAAATATATGCTTATGTTGAAGGTGGAAAACAGCGCTTTGAGTACAAAACGGCACCATAAATAATCGACTGAGTTCTTACTGTTGTGGCGGGCGGAACGCAGACCGCGCATGCAATATTTATTTCATTAAACAAAATAAATAATCATTTTTCATCGTGTTCCCATTGGGTGTTCCGGGTGTGCCACAGTTAGTGGGATATTTTATACAGCATTGTTCGGTACGGTAGCGCCACCTGGTGAGGTAGCGCCGGTACTAACTGATGTTGGTTGACTTCAGCTGCACCTGCCGTACGTTCCAATGTGTGTGTATGTTTTGCGAGTTTGGTGGTAGGAGATCGCGTTAAACATGACCGACCAACAAACAACCTGGCAACAAATTTGTGAATTTCTCGCTCTTTGCTTTTACCAAGCAGCCGGAACCCATGCCGGGAGTGCCTGCGTAGTAGTCTGTCGCTTCTGCATGGTTAACTGTGCGAGATACGATGTTCAGACAACAACAGCAATAACAAAAAAAGGTGCTCCCTTTTCCTCCAACCGTGTTAGTGTGCGGGATGCACCGGAGCAAACCGTTGGCACGTGCGTGTGTTTTATGATTAACAAGTAATTTAACTTATTTACATTCATAACATTGAATAAATAATTACAATTTGAACAGATAATGCAAAATACATGCACATTGCCCCGTTCGTTTTCTCCACCTTCTCCTTTCTTTCTTCGCGCGCACCCCCATTCTACGTGGACTGCTTTCTGGAGGTTTTGCGTGCCCCGCTGCATTGGCCAGGTCTGCCTCGAATCGTCACGTTCGCCCGGTTTCCACACACGCACCACAATCCATCCACGGCCTTCCGTAAACGCCGCAAAACAATGATTGGCGAGCGGATGTGCAACAACCGGGCGAAGTGCCACGCAGGCATAAAAAGCATGCCGGTCGGGTTTTTCACTGGATTTTCACCGGGTCGCGTGTGTAATGCACAACGGTCCGCCCCGTTAAACGGAATCGTTTATGTGATGCAACACAATGGCGCGATGCGTGTGGTTCGAAAACGTTCAAACAGGGGTGGTGGGGAGAGATTATAGGGAGTTGAAATTTAATGGGAGTTTAAGGGATGCAGCGTGCCGGGAACGAGATGATAGTCAAAATTGCGTTTTAAATGACCATACGCTGATGACGCGTGCGGAATGTGGGTGAAAACCGGCGCTTAATGTGTCTGTCCCTGTGCGTTTGTATGTCCACTGTCATCCGTGAAAAGCGCAACAGAACAGTGTCCTGAAGGGCGGGAACGTTAGTGGAGTGTGCGGTGTATAGAAATTTTTCTTTTTCCCCGTTTAAGCTTTATCAGGCAAGTTGCAGGATTTGAATCAGCAAAAATGAAGGGCAAGAAGAAGGAGGGGGGGTGGGGGTGGAAGGAGAGCGTTGTTTTATCCGTACATTCTAGGTATTAGCCTGGAGAACCCATCGCCCACACCAGCCTACTTACACACCAATGCTTCCATCTATCGTTGGTCAAGTAATCAACAGCTGGTTATGAACGATTCCCAATATTTGCTTCTACTGTGCTCTGTGGGTAGCATGAGAAGCCCTTTTTTTTGAACGATGGTTGTGCCTATGTGTGTGTTCCGGTAGAAGCAAAAAACATGGGCAAAGTGAAAATGGGCAGACGGGTTTTGTGTGCTGTGAGAAAATTAATTTTCAATAAATTAAACGCTCCCCATCGTGCGCGTCAGCACAACGTGGCGCGAGCATTTTTTTGTGTTTTAACTGTAGGGGTTTGCTACTAGTGTTGTTGCACATCAGGAACAAAAAAAAACACAGTATTGCAGGTTTAAAGCTGCATTTATTGTATGCATAAAATAATAGCGAAAAGCGGGTAACCCCGGCTGCCCAAAAACTCATGTCGATTGTTAGGCATCGTTGTGTGTTCCGATTCGGTGAACTTTTGGCCTTTTTTTAATGGTGGCGCCTTTGAAGTGTTGGAAATGTTTCCGCTGCATGGTGGGGGGGGGGGGGGGGGGGGAGTGGTGGGGGTCGATTCTGGTGTTTGAAACCGATGCCCGTGATAGTGGTTTCGACAAAAGTGAAGATTAATTAATGCGCTGGAAGGGTGTTGTGGGATCGTCCATCACAAAACATGCCTGTGACTGATGCTCATCGATGCACCCTAAAGACTGTCACTGTCTTTGGGATGCATACTTACCATTTTCACGCTGCCAGTAGTTGATGGCTTTTGGTGATGCCTCCACGTTGCAGATAAGCGTGACGTCCGTCCCAAGTGGAGCACCGACGAGTTGATTTGGCACTTGGATCAGTGGATGAACTGCCGAGCAAAGGGGTACGGCAAAGCATCGATACGAAAACAAGAATAAGAGATTGATAGGGAAAAGAGAAGATGTTATAAAAGAAAGATATTGGCTTGCTTTTAGAATAATTACAAAATTTCAATCTGCATAGTCTGGACCATTTTTACACCCCGTGCACGTTTCGTGGGGTTCGATATTTCATTTCGCAGCAAACGTTTTCCCTTGCCACGTTGCAGAAAACCCACATTTCCTGGTGTCCCAAGCGTCCCAGTCGTATATTTTTCGGGCTACCTGCCAAACTACGGGACAAAAATCATAAATGCCAGCAGCACATGCTTCCCACCCGGGGGGCGTGTTTAATTTACACCTGTTCTTGGTTTTGGAGGAGACCATCCTTTACTCACACCGAGCCCTAAAAGTGCGACCCTTCATTTGGCTTTCCCCCGCTCGAACCTCCCTGTCGATGTGATTTTACTTTTACTTGACAGCAGCACATCAACGATTAGCAGACGACACATTTGCCTGCCCCATCCTGGCAACGCGCACTGTCGCTCCCCACTTGTGTTGAGTGTATTAAAATTAATAATAATTATCAAACAATATTCCACGGCACACAAACACATTTACCACATCAAACAAAACCATTTCGACCGAGTAACCACTCCAAGCAACGTAAACGTGCTGCACGGGTAAAGTTTCAATCCGTGCCTGAGGCGTCCTCAAACGTTCGTAATTCTGCTCCCTACTGTGGTGAGAGTGAAACCGAATGAAACAAACGTTCGCATGAGGCACGGTTAGTATTTCAACGCGCGTGTGGCGTGTTGAACATTTCAAGCGATTAGTCTAAACGCTTTCCCCTTTCCAAAAACGTAGTAGCCTCGGGAATGTTGTACAAGTGGGGTGGGCGACTACAGTCACAGTGTGTTAATTTAGGTTTGTTGTCGTTCTGGGCTTTGGAAATGGGATACGCTGTGCTTCAGTCGTGAAGACCGTCTTAGCGTTACAGCCCGTACAGACTGGACTCAATCCGTTTCTGGGAATCCGGTGTGACAACCTTCCAACCGGTGGTACGGTCCGAATGCAGTCCAAAGCTCAATTGTTTCGATCAGCACTCGGGCACCAGAGCACGGCAGCAAATTAACCTCAGAAAATTGTAGCACTAGGTATAATGTAAACCAGCACACATCTTTCGCTCCACAAACGGAAGACACACAATAAATGTAATAGTTCGAACCGGTTGCTGCTGGCTAGGGAGGAGGGAGTCCGGATAGCGAAAAGTGCCAAACCGAAGGGGTATGAAATTTGTTTCCTTTTTATTTTACAACCATCCCACATCAGCGGTGAGATGTCTTGTTGGAGCGGAAAAGATAAACACAAGAGGAAGGAGGGAGCCACATTTCCCGGTCCTCATACCTACCCAAATTGCATAATGAACCATAAACTTTTGAGTTAGCCTAGAATGGTCGAATCGGTGTTGAATGGTCGGTGGCCTCCAAATGTCCCGAGTAACATCGGACCATAGATTGTTAGGTGTGTCGCTTCTCTATCTCTGGGAGGGTTATGGTATTTTTAATAACATGGCTAACATTTGTATGGTAATTGTCACCTCGTACAGTGGTACTGGTGCTAGTACTCGGGTTCAGACCGAAATGCCGATAGTGACGATGAGAAGGAGCTCAAAGCTGAAAAAAGCTCCTTTTGCGTTCCGAACTACATATCACGTAATGGACAGGGAGTATGAAGAGACAGAACGGACAGTTGATGCAGATTAAGGGTCGGGTAACATGGAACCCGACACACACACACTACCCAGGCATCAAATGTAAGAATTGAATTAAATTGAAATTTCGTTCACGACGTTCCGGTAGGAAACTAGCTAGTTCCCGGATGTGATGACAAAACCATGACATCAGTGTATGCGTGTACCGGAAGGCCAGAACTGCGTCAGTATCTTGAACTCGCCCGACTAGTCAGTGTCGGTGATTTCGTAATTTCATAGGTTACGAGGAAAAGCAAACGACCAACGGAAAAGTATCATCATCGTTCTCATCGTCATCGTCTGTCCCTGGGACGCAACCAGACGACCAGACAACCGTGCTCGGGGGAATTTAATGGTCACTGAATGAAACTGATAGTTCGGACGAGACCGGAATGTGTGATTCAACTCTCTGTTCTGCATCTTACTGCGGCTTGGGGTAGTAGTTCATTTTTGTAGCCTGTGCAGCACGGTTACCGAAAGCATCGAATCATGGGACGAATGGCCGTAAGGGATCAGCTATACAACCGGTGTCAATTCGATTCCGGTGCTGCACGCTAGGAGAAAAGTAGTGTGAATGGTCAAAATATAGCTCGTCTCTCTACCTCTTAATAATCTTCTTTCAAGAGAATTTTAAGTGACTCACGGTTACGCTTGTGTAAAACTTATTCGAAAAAAAACACTAAAACTTTATCAACAAAAATATTCTGAACAAAAGAAATACACAACCCTTAATAGCTAAACATTTAAAGAATACAAAAAATCTTCGCCTTTTATAACGCTAATATCCCCATTTCAGGTCTGTTGTTCCAATGGACCAATACAGCAAAAGTAAACAAA
Source organism: Anopheles minimus (assembly GCA_000349025.1). Lineage (NCBI taxonomy): Eukaryota > Metazoa > Arthropoda > Insecta > Diptera > Culicidae > Anopheles > Anopheles minimus. The sequence goes on from KB663766.1 coordinate 145,814, forward strand.
ATACCGCCCGTCTTCAAGGCGTTATATTGAAGGAATACACACATACAAATGTGTGCCTCATAACAGTATAATTTTTTTCAATCATTTTCGTTTTGTCCGCATCTAAAGTGAAGGCAAACCCACTGTGTCGGTGGAACTTCATCTACTAGCAGCTGCATAACCGTTTTGACTGCTGATAGGATGTATTCTGTTTCACCGCTCGGATCACGAGCGTGTGTGCGTCCTGTGTACTATGAGGTCTTGGTTTCGGTGGTTTGCTACTTACAGTGTACTTGTAGCTTGAGTCGTTTGCTCACGGACGGTGGTACTCCGTTCGAGGCGATGCACATGTACGCTCCCATCTCGGAACGTGTCACCTTCGTCAGTGACAACATCTCACCTTCGACTATCGTTGCTGCATAGAGAGTATAAGGATAAAAATAAAACGAATAAACATTGAACGAATGCGTTCTAGGATTGTTTTTCGCGATGTAAATGGGATGACTTTTGCAATAAGTTACGCTCGGCAAGTGTGTGATGATTCATCATTTTAGCAAATTGGCATTGCTTAGCTGAATTGATAGTAATTCTATTTGTTTGATGTGGTTTTATTTTTGTTGTGCATCCACTATCTACCTTTCATCTTTCCGTGCGTGCCGTTACGGGCAATGATTTCACGTCCATCCTCTCTTCGCCACACGATCTTTGGCTTCGGATAGCCGCGCGCCTTGCAAATAAGCTTTGCCGAACCACCTTCGGGCACCATCATGTCCCCGGACGTTTCCTCGTAGATGATGTCCGGCGGTATCACCACCTCAAGGAAGGCAGTCTACACTCGTACGTAAACACAAAAAAAGGCATTATTACGGATGGATATCGGTGAGTTGATTGTGAGAAAAAAAACGAATCCATTCGATCACCCATACCTGCATCTTCATCGGGTCCGTATTGACCTGACACATATAGACGCCCCGGTCCTCCATCTTGACGTTCCGGATCACCAACGTCCATGTGTTGTAGTCGTTGTGCGTTACCGACAGCCGACCGTTGTTCGTGATGACGTGCTCGTGTATTGCCAGAATCGCTTTTGCATCTGCCTTTATCCAAGCAACCTGCACATGCCAGCGTCACCACCAGCCCCGCGAAGGGTACGCAAAAAGGGTTGTATTAATCAATGGTAACGAAATCGAACGGTTGCATATCTGTTAACATAAACATAAAATACATACACACCAAACACACGCTCGCGCATACACGTTGTCATACAGATTCAATCACATACGGACTCATACATACTCGCATTCTGACAACAGTGCAGTAGTAAAGAGAACAGCGAGGGTTTTGACATGCTACTAAGCAGTGACCTATGATCTGTTTTTGTTTGTTTTTTGAGTGTGTGGAAAGGTAGGTGAATCGTTTTTGGACTGCATGGGGGTAGTTGTAATGCAGAACAGTTAGTATAGTCTTTCAGTGCAACACACGACGTAATGTTATCAGGTCAATAGGTCACTGCTAGTATGCACGCTGGTATAAACGAGCTTAATTATTCGATCGGTGCAGAGTGATGGTGCAAAAAAACACAGTAGTAAGTACAAACGTTAACCTACACCTAGGGTTTATGCGATCATGCACATGCAGCATACACACTTTACTATGAGATACAAAAAAGCTGAAAAAACTAATTATGTGCCATGTATTAGAATTTTTTGTTTAATGTTTTCATATGCTGCTGTAGAGTTTATGTAACGTAAAAAAATTATACAGTAGAAATGGTTGTTACTATTCACGGATTAATTGGAAGCTTGCATGTGTGTCATTTACGATTACGACGCAGAAAGCTGAGGAACACCATTCTGAGCCTTTGGCAACCCCTTGGGCACCTTCAATTTTCTAATTATTTACCGGTGTGAGAGACGACAACGAAAACCATCATCATTGCAATCAGCAGCGAAAAAATTAGTTGTTTATTTTCTACGATGCCCGAGAGGGTTTCAGGCAAACCGGATGAACAGGGCCAGAAGATAAAAATGTAACAGTGCAATTCTTTACTGCTTACTCCTTATTTCTATATCAATTATGGCCACGAGAACGGAGAGACCTGTGTGTACGTAAAGCGTACGAGCTGCGATGAAACAAAAAACGATCTGTGCCTTGTAGTTCATTTCTCTTATCAGCGCATTACGATCGAAATCAAGGCTACTTTCTCCCATGACAGAAGAAAGAAGATACTACATTGCGAGTCAAAAACTAACACGCTGTTTCTTTCTTTCATTCGGAATGATCTTGTCATAAATCGCTCGACGTGCGATGGTACTAATACGTATCTGATCACTAAACGAACAACAGCAACCGTTCAGTGCACCAAAATAAAACACTTTTTTTGGACATATTTCTCGTTTTAAATGTAATCGGTGACCGTGAAATTAAAAACAAAAGTGACTAAACAATAAAAAAAAACATTTTTTTTCCACGTTGCAAAAAATTTTGTTAGCAAGTCAGATTAGAATTTTAAGCCATCCCTTAACTTGGTGTGCTGAAAAATATTGCACAACCTTTAGAAAACGAAATTATACATATAATCTACTTTCTAAAAGCAACTATGTACATTATTAATGGCACTACGATTTTGGTAGCATGCAGACGAGGTGTGGATAGCAAACATAAAACAGTTTCAAAGCGACAGATAGGCATATCGAATCCCAACGTCCCCGATCCTATCCACCGTAAAGGACCGTCTCGGGGACGTGCTACGAAACCATGAAATATAGCATTTATCCTTCCGATTCGGTGGAAAAGGTGCACGGTTTCGGGTAAATAAAATGGAGCTGATATTGGAGCGGGGGTGAATTTTTTCATCCCATTTTCCTGCCTGCATCAATTGGGTGGAGGGCGGGGACGTTGTGCACGCGTGCTAGATATATAAAGTGTGGTGGAGGGCAAAAGGTGCAAGTAACTATTATAAGTGCTTGTGACCGGTGCTGCAGTGGGGTGGAAAGTTTTTCTGGTGCAAATACTATCATTACTTGGTGCAGTGCTGGTGCTGGTCGGTTTGAGTTTGGAATTCTTTGGATCTGGTTGTTTTGTTTTTTTGATTTTTTGTTTTTTCATTTGACTTAGGCTGAGTGTGCAAGCTGTGAGCTGGTAGCTGAATGGACGCTGAAAAAAACGAGACGGGAATGATGTTTGGATGGGAAACAGAAAGAAGGTCGCACAGGAGTTGATGCTGGACGGTATCGTCGCCGTGATCGCCGTCAAAAACGTCTGTGAAGGTCATGCCAGCCAGAGCAATGAGTGTATGTGTGTAAAAGTCGTCCGTGAAAAACGTTTCTGAGTGGGAGATGGCCACCGGAGACTTGACTTGTCAGCATCAACGTGGTAAGAAAGGTTTTCTTATGGGGAGAGGGGCCATTCAGCTCGGAGGAGGAAGTAGGAAGAGCATATGAAGTGGAATGGGTGGTGCATAACTGGTGCTTACACTACGGTGCAGTTGCAGTTTGGTGTTTGAACAAAACTCTTTGGTCTGTTTCTGGTGCGCTGCTACGCCACTAAAATGCGGTGCATGGGAATATTAGATATTACGTTCAACGGTTACTCGCTCACAGTAAACAAAACGGGAGGTAACGGGTGGTCGGTGGGATATATGACCGAAGCTGGATCGGGAAATGATGGACGGCGGGGTACTCTGATGCTGCCGCTTTGTGAGAAGTTGCTCGTTTTGACGATTCGCACGTTTCTGACATGACGTTTCAATGGTTTGATTTCTTTCTCGTTCAAGGAATTTTGAGTGCAAACGTGCATCCAATGCAGAGTACGCCAACGGACGACGTTGCGGTACACAAGTGTGAATGCCCTGTTGCGCAAACACCCACGCAGCGTCAGAGTCCGCCAGAAATGGAAGAGAAGAGAAAGGCAAGGCATCCATCGCATAAGACGCGGAAGGAAAAATGAAAACCCGATTGATGGAAGAAAATCTCTGTCGGGAAGGGAATGGAAAGCGGAGATGGGAAAAGGGGTGGGGTTCGGTGCAAGTGTGCTCTTTTGGCAGTGGGTACAACAAAGGGGGGAATAAGAAAAGAATGCCACAAAATCATGGAAGAATCGATACCATATTTCACGTCGGAATCGGATACGTACCCGGGCCGGTGTTGCTTCCCCACTCACCCGATAACCACCGAGATTATTCACAACGCAGGTGAAAGTGGCGTCGCGACCTGCAATAGATGACAGTGCATGAGAGAACCATCGGTGTAACAGTGTGGCAGTAGAACGTGCTGCATGTTGTTACGTACCTTTCGCGACTGTTACGTTCTCCAATGGATATACAAAATCCGGTTCAAACGCTGATACTGGCAAGGGTGAGAAATACGGTGGCAGGTGTACCAGGTAGAGATTTCAACCAAATCCCGACGATGAACATGGGGTAAAACCAAAGTTTAATGTTACTATTAATGGCGCAAAAGGTCATATACAGTGTGCATTGTGTGATTACAGCTGTACGACTCCCAATTTTAATATCATAAAAGGTTGCTCTGATGTGATGAATTTCTAGGATTAATAAATTATATTAACAACTTTTACGAAACAGCTGGTTTTGCTTACCGTTTGCTAAAATTATCGCTAACGCTATATACAGAATAGCTACAGGTCGAAGGTATTGGTAACGATAAAATTTATAATTAAAACTAGTATGGCTACAGTTGTCCACCGGTGGTGCGCCCAGCGGCTCCAAGATGGACGGCAAAATCGGCCCCGCACTCGTCGCGAACCCCCTCCGGACATCGCTGGTATGTCGAGGGTTTAGCCTTCTGCCGCGCGCCATCTGGCGCTGGGTTCGTTTGTGACGAGGGCGCAAACCCTCGTACGCTGCCGTCATCTTACTGCGGGCGGCAACCGGTGCATCCTTGCCCCGCTGCACTGCCCTGGCCGGTAAAGTGAGGGCCAGTGTAGCGTCGGTGCTCGGCTGTGCGACGAGCTCTACCCGAATGCTAACGCTCAGGGACTCGGGTTTCGATGGTCTGGTTGCGATGGTACGGATTGATGCTTTTGATTCTAGCTCTATTTCCCAGTGACCCATCCAGGCAGTTCTACGAGAATGTCCGCGTACGCTGGTACCAGCCCGATGTAGACCCGATACAGATCATCTCAAGGTACGGCAATGACTGCGGATGAAGAACGATAACAGAAAGATAAGAAGAATAAAGTTAGTGAAAACGTTTGCAGCAACAGCCCTTGGGGATAACCGCTGGGCTAAAAAAAAGGAAAATAAATGGAAACCCCGTCCTTATTGAAATCTCCCCGAAAACTTCCAATAAAGAACTTCGCAACATTGCACACGTGCTGGAACGTGTAAACTCATCATATCTTGTGCGAAGGAATGCTTGCCTTTTCCCCATCCAAACAACACATGTTGGGGTTTCATTTTCATCTCATGCTGTGGCAGCACCATTCCGGCACCTTCGGATGACCTCTGGAAAATTGGAAATGATCGAAACACATCCCGTTCGATGCACACAGTAGGAAACAAAAAACATTAGCACGCGGTCCAGTACGGCGTCGTGGGCAGCAACGAAATATGTGTAAATAAATAAAAGTCATCAAGGGCCCGTGATGGTCCATGACGGGCAAGATCGTGTGCTCAGGGAAGGAGCATCCAAATGCCATCCTGAAGCAGCACAGTATGGAATCAAACCGGAAATTTATCAAAAAAGTTTCTCCTAGCCTTAAGCAGCAGCGTCTTAAGTCTTCGGGATCGGCCGATGACGGGGAACGGGGAAAGTGTTTCGGAAATTGTAATGTAATATGCAACATGTTGTCACGAATCGCGTCACATAGCAGAGATAGGTAGTTATGTTCACTTAACATCCTTCCCTCTTCCCGTTCCCCCCACCTTCTTTCTATTTCCCATTTCGTCATTGTTGTGGAGGTGTTTTTTCTTCTCTTCGCTCCAGCTACAAGCTGTTACAACTGCTCACCAACTAGTTTGGAGAATGGGAAACGGACACTCTGCACGGTTCTGAACGCAGCAGCACAACACTCCAGTGTAAAGAAATGGCCAAAAAAAAAGAAGGATCGTAACGGAAACGATCTTGACAACTACGATGTCGTCAACGGGAACGACACCGATGATTGCGACCGTAGTTTGGCCACAGTTGAAAATGTCATGATTTCGTACGTTTTTCCCCGGGTCGCCTTCATTATCCATTACTTCAGCCGCTACGTTCTTCTTCCTGCTTCAATCGATTTCCCGACCCCCCTCGACACTTGGAGTCGGACTTTGTTTCCTTTTTTCGTTTCATTTTAGTGCAAAACTTTCATCCCCTCTTTCGGGGTTTTGAACTTTCGCTTCGTGTAGGAGTATTATTTTTTTTGCTTTGCAATTTGACCATGTGATAGACAGCATGTTGTACATGACGTTTTTTTCGTTTTTCTCTCTTGTTTGCTATATTTTCAAAATGGCAAACAGTTTCTGCAAAACGGAGAAAGGTGTCAAATTTATAAGTGGAACATATTATTAGGAAATGTACGTTGTTTTATTTTACCAACATAAGCATTTTTACATTATGCTTTGCAAAATTTTAAACTAGTTTTTAATCAAAAAAAAATCGCAATCGCTGTTCCACTGCGTTCAGCACAGCCACACAGCTGTCAGGAAAAATAATAACTGCAACGCACGTAACAGATGCATTGCTGGTGGCTTATATATTGAAAATTAAAACAACCAGCAATGGAAAATAAAAAAAAACCCACACACACATACACACCAAATCGGATAGCAAAAAGCAGAAGGGTGAACCCGAAAAACCACGCCAAACCGCCAGCCCGCGATAACGTCCGGGGCAAGCGATTGAGCAATTAATTACTGCTTTTCTGTCCGGCTGCTATTGACAGTTCAGCATGCAACCCGTATTGCAAACGTGCCAGAAGGCGACGATTATGGCCGCTTGTACCAATCTTGCCACACCCGCGGGGGTATTGTAAACGAGGCGGTTAAAAACTGAAGGCTAGAAAGGCACCTGTACAGGCACTTTTGAATGTCGCATCCATATGGACACCTTCAGCCGGGATGTTTTTGTTGTTAATGACAGTAGTAGGAAAAGCGCGGAAAAGCTGGAGATAGAACATACAGCATGAAGCAGAGACAACGATAATGCTCATAATTATGTTGTTTTAATAAAGTGGGAATGCATTGTTTTTATGCCATCAATTATTATCAGTGCAGCCGGTGGGAAGTAGCTGTTTTGCACCAACACAAGGGCAGATGGTTCGTGATGGTGCAATGGAAAAATAAATACTGCAAGTTTGGCTATTCCGTGTGTTGCGGATAGGGGAGGGGCTGTTAAACTATTATTTGGCTGACTAAGTGCAAGATAGAGAGAGAGAGAGAGCATAGTGCGGTTGTGTGTAAATACAACTATGAGGTTATGTTGTTATCAATTAGCATTCATTAAAGTGTTTACCAAACAAGTTTTTGAGATGTATTATGTGAGGGATGGGAGGTTTTGCAGAATTAATTGCAAATTAAGATTAAAAACAGATAGATTAAAAACAGTTACCAAACAAAAAAATCTTTAGAAAGTAAAATAAAATCAAGGAAACACCTCAAGAAGCATTAATCGGTTTAATGTCATGAAAAACGACGCTGGGTAGAAAGAAGGAATATTACATTTGTGTCATTGTTACGATCACTTGATAAGTACAACCACTCATTGGTTTAGTTCGTAAAATTTGGTGGAATATCAAATGCCGTAGAAAACTTGTCAATTCCATCACGGCCGCTTGGACTTGCAAAACGTCCAAACACCATCACTTCCACATTAAACAGTTTCGCTTCCAGTGGCAGTGAGGAAAAGACCTAACACATGCTACTAACTTCACCACAGTCTTGCGGTCGCTCGAGGTGTCACGTAGCGATCATGAGGAATGCCAACCCATTTTCGAAGCGTTGCATTGTCTTTGTCGATCTCAACCCAACAAACACAACGCTAAACTGAATGCAATGGAGCCGCACGAATACAATTTGCCCGCAATATGCTACCTCGAGGTGGCTGCCCACAAACACGACAGATTTACCCGTAATTCGATCCTGTACAAACGGATGAGCGTTTGTGTGTGTGTGTGTGTGTGTGTGTGTGTGCCGTTTGCCCGAAAGCAAAGCAACCAACTGGTCGGATTGTGCGCTGGCAGGCGGTCGTAGTTGTACCTCAAACAAAACCACAAAACTCGTGTCAACTATTCATGGGGCGTTCGGTAGCTGGCAGGCGGGAACTATTCGCCGTCGGGAAAATGTTTCAAAAATCTTTTCACCTTTCCCCTCGTTCGGGTAGAAATATTTCCCGTATAATTTGCTTCCCCCCACCCTTTCGTCCCTGCCATGACAAATCTGTATGGGATTTTTTGCCGCTGTTGCTGGAATCGCCATCGACAGGGACAGCTGGCAAAAAGGGGTAAAAGTTGGAGCGACGCTTGACGCTCAATGCTAGTGAATATTTTATCAGCTCCATCTTCTGCCAGATGCCTTCCGATGATGGACGTGGAATGGGTAGAGTAGGAAGGCGTGTGCAAGCGGAGGTAAATACGAACTAGTAACGGCAGATGATGACAGCTGGATTATCCGGACAGTTCCCTACTCACTCGGCTGCCTTGCGAAAGTCACGGTGGCAGTATCAACTAGCGATGAAACTCCAGAATACAGTCTATCGCAATTTCAGTTTCTCACATTCTCCCATCTCTCTTTCACTCTCGCTCCCCTGCGTTTTTACCGATCCTCATCGAGACAGACACGTCTCGGATATTCGTGCGGCAGGAGGACTGCAAAACTAGATTGTTCTCTACGTCTGTAGGAATTTCTGCACTTTCGGACTACTTACGCTTATAGGTTGGGATTTCCGGGCACGAGGTTTTCCAACTGTTTCAACGCCTGCTACTGAGCCATTTTTTTCGTCCACTTCCTCAAAAAGAAAGAGTGCAGAGAAGCGCAGAAAAGAGAACAAAAATGTCCCAAATGGATACTCCGAAAATAAAAGTATCACTTCGATGTTTATCTCGTGATTACTACCGCTCTATTCCCTTTCACGGCTTGGAGTGAGAAAAAACAATTTGAGAGCGCCGGGGTCGAAGAAAGCCAAAGTAAACTCGCCGTTACCTTCATGAGACATTCTTTCTGCAGAGTGAAGAATTCTAGCTACTTCTGGTACGTGACACCGAGTTGAAGCCAGAATGCAACGGTTCCCGGACATGGGTCACTTTTCACCATGTCCAGTTTACATCTGACACTGGAAGCATTCCAGACGTTCCCCAAGCCATCCCCCAGCGCTAGTGGAAAACTTTTCCTACCCGGCAAAAGCGAGGCATTGTCCTGTGTGTGTGTGTGTGTATCTCGAATATGTGGGTCAGGGTGGGTTCCAAAGAACGGGAATGGTATGCTTGGTTTTGTGTAGTTTTAATAGTGGTCCAGTTGAAATTGTATTTCAAACTATTTCAACTATTTGCTATTTATTCTAGACATGTGCCAACCGTTCAAAAAAACAAAAAAAAAAGATAAGCTTGAAGTAGAGCAGGATATTTCAAATTCAATAATGAGAACAAATGGCATGGTTTAACATCAATATCATAACGCCGGCGTACTGACGAAGGTATCTGAATATCGCTACATCCTAAGATGTACGCAATTCTTCCAGATCATTTTCCCTGACGATAACAATCCATTATGAGCGATGATAACAGAAAAAAAATCCAGCACTTATGCCACTTTCCACCTACAATCTCTAGCCTCGCTCAATTCATCTAATCTGAAACATCTTTCAGTATAAAAAAAATCAATTAATAAATACGCACTGACTTCTTTCAAACACTAAAGTGCACCGTTACAAAAAAAGAAAGAAACTCCGCCTCCGAGCAGATATTCGTGTTATGATACAAGCTTATCATCCGTTACTCATCTTCAACATCGCCTCCGCCAGCTTCTTTTTTTACCGCAAACACGATATGTTGTAATACCATCCCCTATTCAAGTAGCGCCAAAATGTCAGCTTACAGTGCCGTCCCACCGTTTGGCGATGGCACGATAGCTGAGGCGAAGTGTGACAGGGGAATAAATGCTTTAAAATTTAATAAGCTCCTAACAGCTTTCCGGATCTTTCCACCGTGTCCGACACCTTGTCGGCTCGGGGTCCATCCGTTGGGTTTGCTGTTTTTTGTCTCTTCTTTTCTGCCCCCTATTTCCTTCTGCTGTGCAAAAGAAGGAAGAAGTACGTCCAGATTTGTCAGGCTACATTTTCTCAACAAACGATGGGCGCATGGGAAAAGTGTGTATGTGTTCGCCGAACCCACCCAGCGGTATCCAGTGTCGGATTTTCCCTCATCTCTTACCGCTCGTGTAGAAAGATCAGGTCAGCAGCAGCTGTCGTGTCTTTTTTGCTTTTTTCATTTTATAGCTCAGAAAAGGTGTTTTTGCTATCAACGGGTAGCCCCCAGGCAGGGTGTAAGGTAATATTTTTATCACCTTACCCGTAAGCGTAACGACCCTTAATCAAACAGAGCAGTAAAGGTGAAACAGGCAAGCGTCTGCATATGCTTCCAGGGCAAACAAGCCGGTAGAAAGCAATGTCTGGGAGTGGTAGGTGGCAAAGGTGTGAAAAAATGCTCCCAGGAAAAAAGGGGGACTTTAGAGTGTGGTCTCTGGTTGATGGTGTGTTTTTGTTGTTTGTGTGAAGATCCCGACCTTTTATACACCAGCTAGTGCATCGTCACCTACTTGAGAGGCTTTTATGTTTTTTTATTCAATTTGGAATTGTTTCTTACGTTAAGATCTAACACCGAAATGATGGAATGGTTTACATACCATTTTAAAATTATTGTTAGAGCCTTCAGGCTAAAGGTTTGAATGACACATTGAAGTAATCTTACAATTGCTTGAAACGGTGTGACGTTATTAATAAGTATTATTAACGAGCTTTTAAAACAAATTAAACTGTTCTAAACTAGCTTTATTAGCAACAATCACATATAACACCGTTAGATTTAATTTAAATTACATGTTATTTGTAGTTTTTTTATTGTTTTGTTGTTGTATAGAACAACTTTCAATTCAAATCACGTTATATGTGAGCTAAACAAGGAATAATAAAAAAAATAAGAAGAACAAAACAACCCGCGTAAAGAAAAGTTGGTTTGTTTTTTTTGTGTGGCAAACACTGTGTTGCAGATTTGCATTACGGTAGGATTGTTTCATTTCGTCATTTGAATAATTAATTCTTTACAATGCTGTTGTACGGCCTGCAGGAGTACTGTTGCTCAGTACGACAGTCGTTTCGGACCGCTATAGTGATAAGTTTCAGCAGCTTTCCCATTAGCATGCCCACCATTCTTCTGCGACTGCTTTCTCTGCACTATGGGGATTGCACTGAAAAATAATGTTTAAGTGCGCGTTTGTGATGTTACGGCTATGTAAGCATGTTGTGGTTGCGGCTATGTAATAATATGGAAGATTAGCCGCGTTAAGTAAGTGGGGAGTGCAATAAGCTTTTATTGAGTTTTTTTTTGTTATGAGATTTAACAGTATTTTGTATTGTGCAGTATAATAGTCAATAATAATCAACTCCAATTGACTTGAAAGAAATGAAATTTCACGTATCTTTTAATTTCAAATAACGCACACACACAAAAACACTAATGCGTGCTTATAACAAATGATGGAATAATTTCAAGTACTCCAGCCCTGCTAGAACAATATCTTCACCTAAAACCTAATCGTTTGCAGAAAAATCGTTTTACAAACGATATAGGCTCTTCCTCGAACACTCGTAAAAAAGAATGCTTCAAACTTTCGGACAAACATAACAACTGCTGGACCGACTCCATTACGACCATAATCTTTTGAAACTCAATATTAATCCAGTAAATGTTCATAACCGCCGCTGAACTGCGTCAAGCGTACCGCCATTTCAGCATCCGGATAAATATGATTTCTTCCGTTTTCCCAAATGGTGGCTTTGGTCTCAGAGCCGGCACCAAAAATAGTCACACTGCACCGTCTCGCTGTCGGTACCGTTTTCCCGGTGCGCTCTTCGCTGGTATTTTCATTTTTCGTTTTGTTTTGCGGTGCAACGAAATGCCCCCTCCCATCAGGATTTACGATGGTGCATGGCTAGCTGTCCAGAAATGCCTGACTGAACGTGAAACAGGGCACACCTCGAGTAGGGTCTAGTAAATAATCCGCTTTTAATAGGACACACCGAGCAACCGACACCACTCCGGACCGTACCGATTTCCCGGGGGGTGTAGTCCTTTCATTTCTGCGCAATTTCATTGACAATCAGAAACGATTTAGCAAACGGCGGTTGCGGGGTTGGTGTAAAGTGCACGAGGAGTTAATGAAAGCCACTAGTCGTCTCGTTACGTGCGGTACCCCCAAAGGCTGCGTGGAAAAGATTCAGAAATTAACTTTGTCTTCCGTGCGGACGAGTTGGACGGTCGCCTATTCAATTTCGTTTTTTTCTTCCTACTATCGTCACAGGGGAAAACTCACATGGGGTTGATGTCTCGCTTCGGTACCAATAAATATGTTCCTGCGGATTGCCTGCAAAGCTTGTAGGGTATACCGAGCGGAGGTTTAATTTTTTTTTCTCGTAGGCTGTTGTTGAATCCTTTCGTCCAGGAAGCAGCATCGGTGTGCTTTGTGGTTGGGATTATTGCTTTACATGCCGCAATCAGCGGCCCGGAGAAATTTGTTCTCAACGTTGCATTGCTTGTTCGGGCGTTAAGCGTTTGTGATGACTTTTGCAAACATGTTAAATTGATTGACAGGTATGGAATCAAGCATTAAATTTGATTGTTTGTTGAACGTTTTTCATGTTTGGTTACCAACAATTAGGGATGGGATTAAAGTAACGAAACAAATGTAACAAATCTATACCTGTTTTGCTAGGACATGTATCGGCAATGAGCAACTGATTACTTTGGAGCTAAGCGTTCTACTGGAAGTTGGTAATATTCAATTTCTCTCTCTACAGTCTAAACAATTGCAGCGTTATGGTAGTAGTATGGGCGATGCTACTTCGAATCGTATGACCAAAATTCGTAGTGGTGTCGAAAAAATTGTATCTTTTAACTTATAAACACTCGCCACATGCGGTGATTTTTTCTATGTCTGTTGAGCAATTCCGGCACTGTTGTGCTACCAGTAATACTAAATATGTACTAATAAGCAATGATGAATTATTGCAATGCTTTTAGCAGTGTGTGTTTAGTGTGTTCTTATCACTTCTCTGTTGCTCACACGCGGAGTGTCGGACACAGTTCCACCTTTCTATAATAAAATGAAAGACACAACAATCTCGACATCTGGTAACTGGCCGATCACTGCTTCCAATGTTTCAGATTAAAAAAGCCGGTATAATTCTTTCCACACCTTACTAGTAGATATCACACCCATACAACTGAACATATCGAACGTGATCTAAAGCCCAGTTCGGGGTGTGATATCACACACTGGCAATACAATTTATCGGTAATTGTGTGTCGTTTTCTTTCTGTTCAGATTTGTTATTCATCGCATCAACTACTACATCGGACAACCCGTTTGCTGCCGTTTTGTTTAGCGTTTTTCACTTGCTGACTCTTTTGCGTTCAGCGAAAAGAATCGTTTTGCCATTAGTTACAACATACCCAGCCCCAACATAAAGAAAACACACCTTCTAATCGCAAAAGTACCCCAATTGGATGCACCAAAAAGGGCAATTTTTCAATTGAGCCTTGCTACTCCATTGGTTGCAAAGTAAATAAATATTGTTCTCTTATCATCCTCGCCATTATGTGACCCTTCTTGACGGCTTTGGAGTCGGACTTTCAATTCCTCGGCACGATCCCATCCGATCCTAACACGCAAGTGAGATTAAGTGCATCTAAATGGTCATCCAATGGAAAAAAGCGGTAAGCACACTGGAGAAGGACAAGTGTCTGTTTATTGTTATCGTAAGTTCCTTTACTTTCAGGCGCTACGATGCTGGAGGGGGCAACACCATCAGTGGTTAAGGGAGGAAACGCCATTTCAACAAGAAAACCCTTGAAAAGATGAGGAACGGTGATGGTAAGCTTGCAGACTTACTGAACGCTTCCGGGTTGATGGTTTCATGGTTTTCCCTTGCCTCGCGTTAACCATTCATCGAGCCTTTCTTCTTCGGTTTTATACGCTCATTGTTGCTGTTGTTATTTTGCTTCCTACCTCAGCATCTCCACTCGCGCCTCAGATCCTTTTTTTTGCCTCAGCTGGTTTGTTTCTTTCCAGCTTCCATTTGAGATTGTTTTATTTTCATCTTACCCATTAAATCGCTCGTGCCGCACACATACACAGCAGTGGCAAAATTGAAAAAACGCAGTCACTGTTCACTTGCAGGCTTTAGATGCAGTCTAGCCTTGGCTTTCTCCTTTTTGCACTTCCTTTTCTCTCTTCCTTTTGTTTCCGTTCCACCCCACCTTTGCCAACTTCTTTTTTTGTTGTTGCGTTTGCCAATGGTTTCAATGGCAAATTGCAGCAAAGACTCAGCCAACATAAGCCATTATAAGCGGTTCCGCATCCGTGTACTACTCGACTGTACCGGCATGAATAACAAGCGCGCTTTCCTATCCCCCATTTCCAGCCCGCGCCGTTGCACGGTTGCCTGTTATTATTCCATTCCTTCTCGATTGGGCTACCCGGCGTGCTGTCTCATGGGTGCCATAACGTGCCGAACGGTGCAGCACGGGTGACTTTTCCTCGTGAGTTTTTTTTGTTGTTGCTTCCTCCCTCGTTGTTGTGCGCTTGGGAGTTGGGAGGAGTTTGCTTTCTTTATGCTGTTTGTATACACTTTGCCCTTGTGTGTTTCTTCGCTCGAACAGGAAGAAGGCGAAAAAACACGTCCCAGCAAACAGTACGACGCGGTGGGGTAGATAAAAATTGCCATTCACGGATTACAGTCAATAGGTGAACAACAGGAAGCGAATAAAAAGGCACTCGCGATTGTGTAGCGGTTGCTTTTGGGGTGTTTTTCCTTTTTTCCGCTGTCTACTTGCCGGTTCGCAAAGAAAAGCCTGGCTGGAGGCTGCCTCGTTCGGATGCGGAGATACGATGTTTCGCATACGGTTCACGATACGGTAGCCAGCTAGCGCAAGTAGCTAAAATGGTTGTAAAATTATTTACAATTACTTGGCCGATTGGAATCGGTGGCGAATGGTTGCTTTGCTTGATTTGACGCTGAACGTTTACACTTCATTATGGCGCGGAGTGTTATAATAGCTTCTCGAAAGGAATAGCTTTAATCGAGCTTGAAACACTATATCGAGCGGTGGAAACAGGATTTATACTTTGAGCCATCGTTTTTTTCTCCATTTTGTCTTGTGAAAAATATTACTATACTTGTTTGACGTTATGGAATAATTTTCTTATAGCATTTGTACATTAGTTTATTCGCTAGGTACTGTTTCAAGTAGAAGATTTCTCCTTACCAATATGAAGTGTGTTCTATATAAAGTCTTAACTCGTTAATTATACCCAATGCGTCCTCACTCGCAATGAAAAACAAGAAACGTTAAAATTATGCAAAAAATGAATTGGAAAATTATTTCCTGTTATCGTATTACAGTCTCATTTGGCTCATTATACAATACAATCGCCACCCTTCATTGTGGCACTATAATTCAACGCACACCATATGGTGCTCAAAAATATAACAAAAAAACACGTACGACCTCACAGTCAGCGGTAAGAGTCACTCGCCCGTTGAGAACACTTGATGTTTGGAGCCTTTGCCGAGTGGGGAACAAGTAGTACATTCCTGCAGGTTAGTCATCGGTGTGTGGACTTTTTGTCCCCAGGGTTTTGTTTGTGCTTTTCCCCTTTTTATGTGTTGTTTACTAGCCCTCAATAGCAATACTGCATGTGGTATGCATTTCTCAACCGGCAGCTTTAAGCTTTATTTATTATTAAGCATTACATTTAGAAGATGGATGAAAAAAGTCAACTCTATAATTGAGAACCATTCCTTCAAACGAACGAATCGATTCTCTCTGGTTTTTTTTTGTTTTCGAGTCTAAATTTCGACAATTGTCTGATGATAAAGTTCTGTGTTATTCTGTACTAGTATGAAGAAATCATCGCTAGCATGGAAAGAACGAGACAAAAAAACGAGATAAACTTGAGGGTTAGCTTCGACCTTATCACTCATAAAATTTGTGTTTTCTACGTATGAGCCTTTCTGAGCCTACGTATGAGCCTTTGTGCAAGCCACTTTCGTTGTCTCCTAACTAGCGAGAACAGTGCAAATCTAAGCTACAAACCTACGAGATGTATTTAAACTCCAACACCAATAGCCATAGAAAAGCGGACTGACACGATTAGCAAACACTCTTGTCTCTGAACGCATTTTATAAGTTCCGAACAGTTCGGTAGATAACGTGGTAGAACCATCAACGGTTTAACTGTTCTCCGGGTGTGGTATTATCATTTCGATACAAACATCGTATGTTGTTGTGAAACCAATGGATATAAACTGCGGCCGAGCAACTTGAGAATATCCACCAAATAACAACGCTGCAATCGTTTGAAATATAGAGATAGACAAAAAATATGGACACAATAAAACAAAGCTAAGCTGTTTATCAATCAAGAAGTAAAAAAAAAAAACAAATCACCTTTAAGCCACAATATCGACGGAGTAAAACACGCTGAACAAATAAATAAAAAAACCCACCAACACTGGGAACAGTGGAGGGACTACCTTCCATCGGAGGTTAACTAAACGTTCGTTTGATCGATTCGACGATCTAAGCAAGAAGGCGAGCACATGTGTGCGGATAGCACGTTTCTGTAAAAAAAAAAATCCTCACTCCGATTTCGATTGCAGCGAATTGCTCGCATGTGGTTAGTGCGCTGTGGGAGTGTGTGTGTGTGTGTTACTGAAAAGAATAAAAGAAATTGAGGCTAGCCCCAAAGCACCTACACCGCGTGATGAACGATTTGTCACTGGGTCATGGGGTTCTGCGGTATATGCGGTGGTGTGGAGCTTTGTAGAACGAGTGGTTTGGTATGTGTATTTTAACGGATATTGTTTTCACATTGGAGAGTTGTGGTTTCCATCGCTCACCACTATTTGCACCATTAGGGGGTAATTTTTTTTTCTCGTGCCATTTTTAAAAAGAGTGTCTCTCGCTCTGTCTCTCGCTAGCATTGCAAATCTTGTAACATTTTGCAGTCTTTCAGCCACATGATTCAGTACATGGATTTGTATCACAGAAACACACAAAAAATGTGCATATAATTAACAATAAAGCTGTTAAACGGAATCGTTACCAATGCGGTGAAGTTTGATAGAATTATATTGTAATGTAAATTACATATATCAAACTACAGAAAAATATCCTTCACATTGAAAGGAGTGCTCTTACCAATAGCGTAACTTAAATTTCGAATATCTTCTTCCTCTATGGCACTACAACCTCGAGGGGTCGCAACCTGCCATTTCTGACTTTCGTGACTTTTATTTACCCACCCAAGTCACATCACTCTTACATATCCTAACTGCGTTTCTCTTTGTTACAGGTTTTGATCGATGGCTTGAGGAAAGCAATTTAAACATGCAGTAACAAAATCTCTTCCAAAGAAAAAAAACAATGCTGTTTCCCAGCAGTTTGTCATGCTGGCCTCCATGTGGAATGCACCAGTGGAAGGACACTCGTCACTCGTCACTCGCTGTACGCATTCACTTGCCTGTTGCCCTGTGACGGACCTTCTCTCCGGTGCAATTGGTTTTGCTGCGCTTCGCTGCCCAGAACGACCAATGATTATGGTAATGAAACGGATGACTTGCAGCAACGATCGCGTACCAGCGTACCCGAAAACATTCCCGGCAAACAGAAACCCTGTATCTCCCTGGGGAGGAAGTGACAAATGCCGGCCCCATCGGTATGCTGTGACCTTTTCCCCCCGGAGTGCTGGAATGTTTGCAACGGACAGTGTTCAGCGGTTTACACGCCGTTCCGAACGCAACCGATGCCCGGGTTCCGGGCTTTTGCTCGATGACAGCAGTTTTGCGCTTGGACTCTGGCGCAAGTGTGGTGTAGAAGAGTTAGAAAACGGATGCAATATTACACACACACACGAAAAAAAATTATAGTTATCCGACTTCGAGCTATCAGCAACGCCGCAGCCAGCGTTGTTGCATTGGGCAAATTTTGCAAATTCTAGCGCAAAATGGGTATTGTCATTTGTTTACTGGAGGCCTTTTTTGTTGGGATGCCCGTTTTTGGTGACAATCGTTTTGTTTGTTGTTTTATTTCTCTCCAACTCTACTGCTCGGTACAGGATTTTCCCATTTCATCCCTCCTTGGCAACCGCCACACACTTTGCGCGTACATTGATAATTTATAGGATCGTTTTATTTTGATTAAAAATATTTTAAGTGCTGTAAAGTGTCAGCAATAAAATGCTGTCCAGTTTCCCCCCCCCCCCAAACCGTTCTGCGGACTGTCCCTTTTTCTCACACGCTGACCATTCTTTCTTTTTAAAATCTGCTTGCCTTGTTCTCTTCATCACTACCCTAAAACCCTCTATGCGATGCTGTATTGTGTGTGTGCTTTTTTTTTACAACCACTATTCCGATTTACAATTACACAAATATATACACATTTACATATAACAACCCCAAACCAACTGGAAACAAAACCACATCAAGTAAATCCCGTGTATGTGTGTGTTGCTATGTATTTGAGTGCGTTTCCCTCATCGTGCGCTGGGCGGCATATTGCGCGACACCAAACCGCACCCAAAATGCGCGTTCTTCACTGGCGGTTTGCCGAACAGCACAGAAGCGGTCAGTGGTGTCGAGTTTCATGAAGATTTATGGCCACATTTTATGCAGTCACTCCCTGAGTGCTTTAGTACAATTGGCACAATGGGGGAGGAAGAGGATTGCGACGTTGCGTTGGATGACTTTTGAGGGGTGACAATTTGTTCTGTTTGCTTTAATGATTCCGCGTGATTACATCCGATGGCAAAGTGTTAGTCTGCGAGGGGAGTGATGGAGGTTGTGGTGCTAGTGAGGTTGAACAGGTGAGCAATGAAGTGATCTGTGGTTTAGTAAGTGAGATAAGGAGACGGGCAAGGCTGATGAGTATTAAACTTCTCTTCTCATAGTAATGTCAATAGACATTTTTCTTCTTCTCGTAATTAGATAATGACTGGATAAAAACGAACATTTGACAACAATTTTTGCATTGGAAAGTGTTGATAATTGTAATGTGATTGATTTGAAATCAATTGTCATGAAAAAAAAGGAAAACAAAGTTATAATAATGTGTGTGAGAAAGGGACAATTCAGAAAAGAGTGTTATTAACTATTGGTTATAATAGTTTTCCCGCTACAGGAACAGAAAAACCTTGCTAAAGCAATGGATGTCCTCAAAATGCTCCACACGTAGGAGAAATAGCAATGCTTCAATATTCGTTTGAGTTGTACAAGAACAAATTTCAATTATTTCTGATTTCTTCGTCCATCAGCAGTACTAAAGTCAAACGTTTGTCAATGTTCAGGTTTTGTACTTTTGCGTGTGTTTTGTTTCGAGCGAATCGGTCGGCATAGTTTGTTTGTTTTTTTTTTTTTGCTTTCGGAAGCACTTTCCCAATCACACTCAACATCGGGGATGTGATCTTCGTTGGGATGTCAGATACAGTGTTTTGCCCTTTTATTGTATCCAGCTAAAGTTGAAACCTGTCGTATGCTGTTGGACAGAGGTTGGGATGTTATTTCAATTTGTGACCTTCGAATGGTGTGTGGGTTGTCCGATCAATCTGGAAACAATGAAGTAAACTGACGGTGTCGGTACTCATCCATGGCAGAACCGTTTCGATCAATTATGCACTCTTCGATACGAACGTGATTGCAACACTCTCTTCGGATCGGCTCGGCTCCATTGGACGATAGCACACATTCTTGAAGCATGATTAAAAAGCCTTCTTCTGAACGTGCTGAAACTGACGGAACACGAGTGATTCCCCGTGGCAAAGAACATAACGAAAACCTTCTTTCGACGCCCAGTACACGAGGACTCGCCCGCACGAAGTGAAATACACACCGAGATCCATTCTGCCGCACAATGGACTGCTCCAATGGTTTCCCAACTCGATCAGACGAAAGGCAAATCAGCCAATCGCGATATCGTCCCGGTGCCCGCTATGAGATGTTGGCAAAGCAATAGTGGAATTTCGATGCAGCAAATGTCCTGTACCGAAGCATTTCGCTTCCCCCTGCCGGGCTGCCGGTGAAGATGTTGGACGACATCTGCACACAGCTTCATCGAACGTAGTTGGAAAAATTTTCCTATTCTATTTTTATTTTCCAATTTAAATTATTCTCACTTCACTTGAGATGTCACGGCAAGGGAATATACACACCGGTGTTTGAGCACGCTCTGCCCGCACTGGCTCGTTTGCTCCATGATTGGGATGACAATGACAGAGCCAACCATTTTCAACTTTCCGCGTTTTCCGTACAGCCCGCACTGGGTTGGTTCGAGCATTCTAGCTCCAGAAAACGGTTCATTCATATCATCCATCGGGCTCTGGTTGGAAAGAGGGAGCACTAAGCTCCTAAAGCGACGTACGAACCGAGCTAAGGTAGTGCTGATACTGCGTGGAGAGATGTAGTTTATTCATTCATCAACTTAATGATTTCTTGCCTGAAATTGTAATACATGAAGCACTTTTAAATTAATTTATACTCCTACTACGTGCATGGTAGAAGCTCTCGTTATGATTGTTTCTGTATCACATGACTTGTTAAAGTGTTAGATAATATCCCACACGCACATTAAAACATTTTTTAATTTTATTTAAATTTAAAAAAAGATTTTTTAGAATGGAAAATCATCCGAGTCAAAAATCATACCTCGACCTAAAAGTAAATCAATAATCAGGCCAAAGTTTGTGTCGAAAAGAATTTCCCCCGACAGACACACATGCACGGGGGAAGGCAAATGTGGTGAATAAAAAACCAGCTCCCGGGCCAAAAGGGAGTGATCTGAGCAGAACCGAATTTAATTAAGTGTCTCTCCCGGAGCAAAGGGCGTAGATCGCGAATGGAGATGACACCAGTGGGATATACCGACCGGGTTCTATAACCGGTTTGATGGATCGATTTACCTTAACCTCACCGGCCCGCGTTGCATCAATGCATCGCGGGTGAATTAGCAAAAGCTAGCACGAAAACAATGACACCACATGCCGTACAGGGGGAAACGAACATTTCAACAGCGGCGAAAGGTTTCGGGGTTTTGCAAGCGTCGGCAGGATGGCAGCGTCCGGTTCTTAATAGGTCAGCCCAGCCGGTCTGCATGGGTGGTGTACGAAAAATTATTAATTATCGTTCAATTCGTACGGTCGGAAGGATGTGGATCATATCAGCAGATCAGAGATTAAGCAACCGGCTGCATGGATCGTTTCGGTTTTTACTGCTCTCCGCTCGGCCCAATGCGTATGTGTGGTTTTAAAATTCCTTTTTGTTTGCATTGGTCACTCAAAGCCATTCGCGCTCTCACAACAAATTTTTCTCACAATCATTTCAATCACGAACCGAATTAATTTGCCTACGCTTGTGGTGATAATCTTTTGAAACGCCTGGTCCAGAGGATTGGCTTTCAAACGCGGATGATTGATGGCTTCAATTAACTTCTCCATACATATACAGCACGCATGACGTTATCACTCAAACGCAACTCAGATTATGTATCTTTTGATTACGTTTCGGAGACGAAACTTTACAAAAAATGTCATGTTCTAAGCATGTAAACTATGAACTACCATATAAAAGACGCATATGAACCACCATGCGTCTCCATTTATCAACCAAACTAAGCAACCATGCGTCTCCATTGACATTTCAATGGTATAATTTATTCATTTCATTTTCAACATGAAAAGAATAAACAAAACTATGGAACAATTTGTATGGTCTAGTTCAAAAATTTAGATTTTTCAGCAATTTTTGTTCGAGTCATTCTCCCAAATACAACACTTTGATTTTCTTTTGAAGGCGCAGAGTAAGGCCAAAACCTATTGAGCTGTTATAAAAAAAAGAAAGAAAATAAAATAAGTCTAGTTGTCCGAAACAAAAATAAAAAACGCATGTAAAAAACTGGTGCGATGTATCGTAATCACCTGTGTAAGCTTATTTGTTTAGAATAAATATTTAAATATAATAAATAAAAAAAAACTATAACCTATAAAATCTATAAATAAATAAAAATCTATATGGATGAATATGTATTAACCAAACATGCGTCTCCATGATAATATGTTGTAATAAATATTCCCATTCCTTCTTTTCCTCTATTCAGGAAATTAATACGTCTAGTTGTTTTTATGCTAAAACAAATCTACATCGTTTCTAACCATTGTTACATAAAAAAAAGATTACTTCGCCTGTTCGAGTTGGTCACCTTTACTAGTGGTTAACTTTAGCAAACACTGAACACAGAACACCAACAGCAAAATGAACGTATACGCTTCCTTTGTTCGCTGATCACTTTGTGCGAGACATTTGATCATCATGATGTTTAATTTACACTTCTAGAGTGGTTCCCTTAGTGTGGGTACATGAAAACGAATCTGCTGTCGCCATTTCCCTGCTACACGCACAGCTGCAGAATGAAAATGATTTTCTGTGTGCCCCTTTGCACTATCCTTTCGCTCCGTGTGAGTTTGTTCGTGTCCGTGTCGTTTATGTATGGAAGCGGTGCAAAATGAGCGGAAACAGCTGATAACGCTGTAATTAGGTACGGTATTGGTAAGCCTTTCAACCGGGTCGCGGGACAGCCGATACACTACAAACGCTAACGTGCAATACTGTTGGCGACTAAACTAACCTATCTTCAGGAATGTTTATCGAACAGACGTGACTGGTGTCTTCGTGAGGGTGACGTTGCACGGAATACATAATACCCCTCCCCGCCCCGCATGTACACAAGAAGCTTAGCATACCAACAGCAAAATCATGTCCTTTGAGCAAATGTGCTTCATCCGTTGTTACGCCGGGAGGAGAAAGCAATCAATTTGCGTGCATGAAATAATTTGTATTTGTAATTTATAGTACGAACGATTGGTTTTATTTTGCTTCGGTCTGTTTTATTGTCGGCTCGGTACACAGACATGCTATGGGCAAAACAGGGGTGACTGATCCCCGTTCTGGGCCAGTAAAACGCACCGACTTACCGGCTAGCGACCAAGTTGCAGACAAAGTAAATAGCATTCCAGTGGAAGCTACCTGGCCGGTTCGTAAATAAGCTTGTTTCTAGATTTGATGTTAGTAGTGGCACACATCCACCATCCACCATTCGCAGCAATATATGTACCATCGGTTTGACAGTTGGGTTTGAATGGATTAGTTCGGATTCACTGGATGGCTCACATGGTATTGTTTATCGATTCCACGGCGCACTTTTGAAGTGCGGAGGGGACGTTGAGAGATTGAGACGTCAGACTTTTAGGTAGAAAGGCCATTAAAGTGCTTCTCAACTGTGATAGAATCAAAGAAATAGTGTCGTGTGCGTGAGACAGTGTTAATAAACAGTTTGCTTAAGAGAAATGTACGCAGTTTTCAAATATTACTACACTGACATTAGATTTTGTTAAACATCGCGCATGAATTATGTTTAAAAGCAAGTTGAATTGTTGTATGCACCACTACTTGTTTCCTACTTCTGTTTTCGAACTTTGACAGCTTACTACACCAAATCACTGTCGCTCCTTCCGTCTTCAGTTAAATGAAACATATCTTTGCACCCATACACTGGGCAACAGATAGCTTTTCATGAAAATTCCTTAGCAATGGAAAACGGATTCCCATCAAACACCCCAACCGACCGGAAAGGGAGATAGAAAGAGAGCGCGCGGTGGAATGAGAGATCGAGAAGTGAGAAATTATTCATAAGTGACAAACCTCGTCGTGCCATTTCGTGCCCCGGTCACCGCCGGTGCCATTAAAACCGCAACACCGCCGACGACGACGACGACGACAACGACGACCAGAAGGTCCGGAACTCGATAAACTAATTATGAAGCATTTAACGAGCAGCTTTCGTACCGCACCTCCTGCCGGTGGGTGGGGCAAACTGTGAACTGTGGTGCGTGCCGCCGATCGGTGGAGAAATCATCAACAAACTTACCCACGAGTGGGAAAGCCATCAAACTCAACGGGAACGGATTAGCTGAGCCGCGTGTGTACGGGTTGGGGAAAATGTTCGACAAAAGTGATTTCTGCTCCGCGCAGGGTTCGTCATCTGGAGTTAAAAATAACGACAGTGACCGTTTTCAATTATCATAAAATCAAGCGTGTCTAGAAATCATCGCGAGTGGGGTGATGATTTACCGGTGTTCCCCTTTATACCTTTTTTATCTTTTCTATTTCAGGCGGACGTAAGGGATAAACCGATTATCATGGCAACAAGAGATTTCAACATGGCCCGCACAGATCTTCCTGTTTCCCGCGGATGTGACCTCTTTCCGTGTCAGCCCACCTTTCCAGGAAACAAGCGCTCAACACTTGTTTGTTTTCTTTCGACGAACGACAACTCACCCCCCCATTTGCTTACTTTATTTGCAAGGGATCGATTGTGATGCGTGTGTGTTGTACTAGGCTACATATATAAATATATATACGTGTGTGGAAGTGTTCGTATGCATGTGTGACTGCATCCCAAATGGAGGGCGAGGCGCACAGGTGTATTTTGATGTTTGATTTGCACTGATTTATAGCGCTTTGATTATCGCCATGTCTAGCGGTTTCCGGTGCATCGACATTCTGCAAACCGTAGCGCCATTTGCCGAACAACGGGCTCAATGTGCATCGGGGACTCATCCACCGGGACCGGGATGCACTACTGCGAGGCTGTGGAGGGATTTCTATTCTACCCGTTGATGCTGTCCGTGTGTCTGTTGGAAGGAAGGGTACAATTGGGGGGGAAGCAGTGCCTGCAGGGTGCAAAAGGCTCCTGCAAAAGGTAGTTTAGCGGTGAACGAACGTTTTGTGCTCGTGCGTGTTTTGGGCAGACGATGGGATTTAACTAGCTGCCACCCTTGCCACTACGACACGCTGTTTCCCTTTCATTTTCTTCACACACACACACACACGCAACCCCGCGCATCGATTCACACGGGGACCAGGTTGTTATTTATCGAGCTGTATCAAATAATTTTGTGGTCGACAAGCACTGCTTCACATCGTTTGATCCCTTTCGAACCGGAGGCCCGGCGTCGTACGGATCCCGGGGAAGGATCGATCGAAGGCTGGTGGCGGTGGTAATAGTGGATTTTCAGATTCAATTAGCTGAACGCACATACGCGAAACGTGGCAAGTGGACGGCGCGTCCGAATACACATTCCACTCGCTACCACACACACTCCACCCTCCAACTTAACCACTCTTTTCCATATGATTTCGATTTGCTTAAAGGTTGGCGTGCTGCTGCTTGACGGGTGAACTTGAACTACAGGCCCGGTTTGATGCTGGTTGCACTATTTGTTCATTAAGACTTTTGCACTGCTCCTTTGGGGGTTGCTTCGGATTCGGTTGTGGTAATGTGTCGAATGTCTAAGACGTAACTGATTGGAAACAATTGAAATCGAGTGGTGCTCGGGCGTGATTGGTGAAATGTTTCTCAACCCATGATGAACGATGCTCTTTCGTCTATACTCAAGTGCTTATTGGAATAAGATACACCAGTTTTAGACAAAGTATTCAACAAGGATAAGTAAAAAATAAAGATAAAGTATTTGTTTTACTATATTGATCAAAGTGGTTGTTTTACTTTATCCATTAGGCGTAAAGAAAAAATGTTTCTAAAAAGCTTGAAACATAACCGATTTAAAAAAATGGAAAGATAAAATCGTTGTTATTTTCTTTGCCATTTGATGCTTATTGCACAAAATTTCAGTTCAACAACTCAGCACGAATGATGGTGGATTATTTTTTAAAACGTTTCTATGAAGTTATGGCCATGACATTAAAGAACATGATTTATGCAAATGTAAAATCATATAATTGTGTTGTGTTGTATAAAGTGTACTTGAAATAATATGTGTATTCTTCGAAGCAAGTGTTAAATGTATTGTTGTGTAATTTGTCAAACGCATATCATGGAATGAAAAATTGCAGAGATTTCCACGGAAATGAAGAATCACTTTCAAACAAATAGAAAATATTACCCAAATTACGTGACGCGGGAGCACGAATTCACCCAGGAGTTGTATTCAATGTTTTAAAGTCATATATTTTTGTTCGGAAAGAGCCGAACGGTTTAAGATATTTTGCATCAATAAACTTACTGGGTGTCTAGCAACAAGGGAGACACGATCATCTCTTGCAGAAGCCTGCCATCAGGTTTTTATAGCACATGGCGATTTAAAAAATGGATGAAAAAAAACCGCCAATTTGATTGAAGACCAGTGGGTTGATCGTGGTACGGACCAGTGGTAGAGCTGCCTAATGGCCCACCTGCTCAATAAATAACTGTCCTGTTGAGTTGCGACTCCACAATTCACTGCACATTGTTATATGAGCTTTTTCTTCCTTGCCATTTAAAATGTTTAATTCTTGGTGTAATCTACATGAAGTACCGTTTGTATTATAAATTACTTTACAACAAAAAAAAAAAACCTGTGTCCCACGATCGCTTCATACAATTTTAGCGATTTCGTTTAACATTTCAATTTAGCAAATTCCCTTTTATTACATATGTAACTCCAGCATGAAGCATTTTATGTTTAAGTGTACACAAAATTTGCGTACAATCTTGCAAAAGCATCATTTTTGTTTCCGATGATACTTATACCAAACCGGAACTAACCGTATACCGAGCGCAAGATGAAATAATATGGGCGCGCGCGTTCAAGAGACTTCAATCGAAGAATGAAAAGAAACCACCCTGAATGTCCATGATATGTAGCGATTTCGGGATACAACAGTTGACATAAAGTCAAACTCACGTGAATGCTTTCAACACTTTTACGGTGAACTATTGGTTAAAAAGGATCAACGATGAATCCCACACGATATCCTTTCTTGATGGCGATGGAACAGATTTGACTGTTGCTTACAGCACTCGCGTCAACAAGCTTTACACTAACTGCGCACTAACGGCTACAAGCTTTCACTGTGGGTTAGTTGTTTCACTTTTTAACACATAAACATGTACAATATTGAATATTTTCTTTTTCAAATACATTTGCTTGATACAGTGTAGCTTAAAAACACTTTTCGGAAGATGCCTTCGACATTGTCTTTCTTATGATAGCCCGCAAATTGCAGCCTATGTGCCGATATTATCACACCATTTTGATAGCAGCGATGAACGATCAATATCAACAATGCTGTTTCATTCACAATCAACGGTTTGATGCGTGCTGGTAAAGATCTAGGACAGGATAGTTTCCGTTTAGCAACATTTAGTGATGTTTTGTCTTTAAAATAGACACATTTCCACGCCTTTTTGTGCGTTTCTTATTTAATGATTCGGCAATTTAATAGAAAGATCTAAACAGTCCTTTTATACGGTTCCGTGTAACGTACAAAGTAGTAATGTAACCGGAAACGGTTTCCATACGGATCCGATCACACTCGATCTTGCACCGTAAATAGGCACACACAAACACAATTATTCGGCACCGCAAACCCGAACGGCAGGATAATGTACATGCAGTGTTGGAAGATGCACGACACCAACCTCTACACGACCGTTTAACAGTACAGCTGATGCGATACTGGAACGCGCACGCACTGACATCTGCCAGCACAGGCTCCGCGGTTGTTCGGTTCTTGCCCACTATCGGTGTGTGTTTGTGGGTATTGCTGGTAAGCAGAGGGCGGTCGCGTTGTACGAGTACGCTCTATACTTCGGATATTGAGCTTCCCCGCCGTTTGTACGATGGTAAACATCGAGTGGATGAACCACGAGTGAATCAAACGACGAGTGAATGTTTTGTTCGAGAAAATGTTATTCCTTGCGTATCACTATGGGAATTGCGATATATTGGTTAATTTTTTTAATTTACGATAGAATATTGTCGAATCGTTCATCTGTCATCGGCTATACCCAATTATAGTATTTCAAGTAGTATATAAATATAATGGTATGCTATTATATTGTATGCTTACATTGCATTAATATTTGAATTTTATCCCGTAACTTTAGTTACAACTTTACCATCTTATTTTAAATATACCAAGTCAGAAAATATGCAAAAACATATTTCAATAAATAATAATGGAAAATAACTAAATGAGTTAAAACAACACGACAAATACTTCAACCTGTTTCACTATTTGACCATTTTTAAATAGTCTCCCATAGTCGCCGGCGTTCGTTACCGGCATGAACACGGGGGTTCATCATTATCCCATTCATGAAACGCTCTCAGTGGGCGTTCGGTTTACCATACTTGCGCACTCGGTGGGGATGAAAAATTGTGTCCTTTTTCAGTTCGCATCCAGCTGGTCGGATACGTTTGCATCACTCTGAACCGATTGGAAAATGAACCGTAAACGATCGTCATATTTAGAGTCCTGGGTCGAGTGTCACGCGGTTTGAAATTCTTTTTAGGTTTTGGTCCCTTTTTTATCCCATAAAGTTTTTGTTTTTTTCGGTAAGCACGGGTTTGCCCGAGAACACCGCAAAACGTGCTGGTGATCAAGACCCTACTGACGGGACCCTCGAGGAGAGTTAGAAGTGGGCGTGAGCGAATAAATATTGAAGGAAGAAACATTGCTCCACACGTTGTAACCGACCATTTGTGATCCCGAATGATATTGTTTCTGTACTACATGCTCAAAACAGTGGTTTTAAAGTAGGAATTTCGAGCCCGAATATCGTTTCCGATTTTGTTTCACAAATTTAACTTATTTTCCAACAGTCTTCTAAGAGTTTACATCCACTGACACGATGTAAACAAAATGTACCTTTTTACCGACAAGCGGATTTTTGTTCAGCACTTTACATGTTAACTATGGTTTGACGATAGCGTCAAGCAAAATGAACACCCTTTGCCATGGTTTTTTTTTATGACTTTAATACCAGAAGCATCGCGCACCCCTATCACGTAATTTGGGTTATTTTATTATTGTTTTAAAGTGACTCCCCATCTCTTTGTGCAAATCCGTGCAATCTTCCACATATTCCTGCAACCCCGGTAGCGTCTTCATATCCGCATTATTTACGGGTAGCTAGAAACCGGGCAGAGGGGAGCATTGTGATAAAACTGCAACCAGATGGAGCATTAATGCCGGGGCACACAGGAAGGGACAGAAAATTGGGACAAGGAAAAAAATTAATTTTCGACAACCTCACCGTGCCTTCCGGCACCCTAACACCACCCCACACGTCTAAAAGCACTTGGCATTCTTTTTCGCAGGAATTCACATTCTTATTTTTATTTGTATTCGCCGTGTTTTTGAGCGAGGGACGGTCGCAAGTGTCAAACAGCCCTTTTACCTTACCGAAAAAGCATGCAAAACGAAGCTCCTTCGTGTTATGTTCGTCCCTCCGGTACGTTGCACGGATCCGCAGTTCGGTTTGTCCCGAAATTGATGTTTGCAACGTGTAGATGTATCGCTTTTGCCACTTCCACTTCCGGCTAATTCATACGCCTCGGTTATACTAGGATCACATCGATCCGGCAAGTTCAAGTTTGTTTATTTAATTCAACGTGGCGACGTGCGACAATTCCTACCGGCAGCGCACCGAAGGACACCGTGTGCTGACAGTGCGCGAGACACGTGACATCTCGTTACCGGCGTTGTTTTGTTCCACTTGCGTTTGGGGCTGGTTTTTTTTTTTTGTCAATTTCCGCACTCGAGCCACTCTGTAAGAACACACAGAAGACAAAGAAGAAACGAAGGAAGAGAGAAAAAAACACATAAACTTTATTTGGTCTGAATAGCAAACCGGTGAGACAGGACATGGAGAGCCTGACCTCGACCTGCATGTTGTCGGTGGCTTATTTATCTGATTTTATTCATTCGTATGCTGATCGTGCACTGCTCGGCAGGGTAGAGCATTTTTCTTTTTTGCTAATGTTGTTGCGACACACTTAACCAGCAACTGGCATAAAGTTTTTCTAGTGTTCTTGTAGTGTATTGAACAAAAACAAAAAGCGCATAAAAAAGGAAGTCTTAGTTGCTTACTTACTTTTTCTGGTAAGGGTTAAGGAGTAAAGTGAAAAGCATACATACATTAACGAGACTTTGTTTTTGTGCGTCTCTAACTACGGTGGGAGAGACATTCATACAATATCCTAACCAGAGGGACGACTAATTAAAGTACCTCGTTCAGCGCACGCTGAGTGTATGTTTGTCAGGTATTAAAGATGTCCTTTTGAGTAAAATCTTCCTACCATCTCTCAATTCGCTCACGGTTCACAATAAGTGTCGTTTATGTAGAATGTCAAAGTAACTTTTAACAAAGTTTACCATAATTCATTCCTCATTTATTATTTCGCTTAAAAATAAGCAAAATAATGTTCCTGCTTTATTATTTATCCTTTTTCATTTAAAAATAAGCAAAACAATGTCCCTGCTTTATGAGGATTGTATTTTTGAGCAAATGGATCGATAACATGCTGTTTAATTCACATTTGGCAGTTTCCATCATGGCACCATTACCGGCACAGATCTTGGCCAAACCACGAGACATAAACTTGTTTGTGTAAAACGTAGGAAAACAGCATCTATCCACCGCCAAATGAACTTCTTAATCTGCCGTTCAGATCATATCGGCTTACGCCGTAAGCGTAAGGCTTAGCTAACCAGCTTAGCCAGGCCCCGAATGCAAGCAATTTGTCTTCAAATTAATTTTCTTCAAACCGGTCGCGTTTCTCTTTCGCCCTCCACTTGACCAACTGGCATACCGGGACAAAGAAAGCGAGATAATAAAACAAATAAAAAAAATATTTCCAAAAGTTGGAAAGCGACAATCACCGTGTCTTTTTGCTCCGTTCCCTTCGTTTTGGGATGCCAGCAAATTGTTCCCAATTCTAATCTGAACCGGAGAAACCGACCGGGTCCGATTCGAGTTCGTCAATTTGCCAATTCAAACCATGCGCTACGACCATCGACTACACAGAACACCTTATACTCTTTTTCTACGGTACGGTTGGAAAAGTTTCCACCAAAGCAAATCCCTGGTTTTGAGTGAAGTATTAGAATCGAGGGTTTCTCGTTTTATTTTTGGTCACGGTAAAGGTAGGTTTTTTTTTCGTATATTGGAGGAAGAAATGTGTGGTGATGGGTGGTAAAATGAGTTCGTTGCCAGCGTTTTCGGCTGCTAAAAATATTTTAAGCTGCAATTGTAAGTAACCAATGTGATTTAATGCAAATCTCACGACAACTGCTTAAAGTGACGCATTTCATTTACTAAAAGATACTTGAAATTATCATTACCAGTAGCTTTTCGTTGTTTCCTACTATCATTTTGTGATTGTTAAAGACATTTGTGATATGTACCACAACAACAAACAACCGGTAAAAGGAAATGTCACCATGGTCTACCTTCTGGTGGTAGGAAGATATCAGTGAGAGGATTAAAACGCTTGCAGGTTGCGTAAGGTATGATTTTATTTCCACACAACATGCCATCGGATGCTGGTATGGTATACACTGTGCACACCCGCAACGGTTTATTTCCCACTGTTTGCATGCCGTATCAGCTCTTGAACATTACCCTGCCAGCATGCCTCGTCGTTTCAAATCTTACGGGTACGAGTTTTCTCAACCACCGCCCCCTTCCCAAGTGAAAAACAGACTCGGGCTGTATGGGTTCCCATTTGTCGCCCGTGCAGCGTGTGGCGCGTGTTGAACTAATCCTATTTCCTATTTGCAGAATCGTGGCCAGCTGCAAAGAGATTCTTCCACCCACGAATTTCCCATCGCTAGCATTTCTCCCGCTTTAGCAAAATGACTTTCACTGCATGCAAAGGACATTCAATTTTCGGCTTTTAGCATATCGTTTCACCACGCAGCGCGTGTCGTCCAGCTGAGTTTTTAGCCCCGTATGCTAAATGGCAATGGGATATCGAAATGTGAAGTAAGAGGGAAGGGCAAAAAAAAGGAAGAACTACCACCATCCGACATACGGGAGCAACCACCACTAGACTAGCCGCAGTTTAATTTTCCCGCTATTACACAGGTAATCTCATCAATAATGCAGCTTTAGGTCGATGCTCGACTAATGCTGTTTAGCAGTATGAAAAAAATTGGGTAAAAAAGCAACGGGTCGCGCACTTCTTCCCTTCTAATCCAAACTCCCCTCACGTTTTCGGCATTCATCGTTTTCATAAGAACAAAACAGTCCAGATCAGAGCGTAAGGAGTGGAGGTTTTAATTTCTTGTTTTCACTGTGTTATGATCGTTTTATTCAGTGTTCGTTTCCCTTCTTTTGTCCACTCGTTCCTTTCTGCCACAAATACACACATACACAGCCAACTGCTCTGTGCGTAAGGGCGCACCGCCCTTAACATTCCACGTCAGTATGATTTTCTAAAGTTTTCCGGCTCAGCGAGGCGTGTGAAAGGATTTTCGTTCTCCATCGGCAACCACACTACACCCGCTTCTTACCGACCCCTGTGTCTCCAGCATTATCACTCGCATCACCGTGCCACGATGTTTCCGCGCCGGCAAAAAGAACGTCTTTGCGGTGTTCCTTTTCAGAGCACTGCGAACCATTAGAAAGATTGCGTTCCCTTGTTCGCTCTTCATTTCATATCCATGGTTGGCCCTTGCTCGGAAGGAAATAGTTAATACCTTTTCAAGCCTATTTCGTCTCGCAGTCGACCGTACCCCCAGCCAAAACGAAATGACTGGTTGGTTTTATACTTCCCATTTACATCCGGGCCACTGATTTTTCATTGGAAATATCAAATACAAAACATCAGCCGAAAGTACGCCAGAAAATCTCAATGTTACTCACCGACTAATGTACTGTCGCGGTTGTAGCAGCCAAATGCAATTGGACTCGTTAAGACGGTCGAAATGTGACGTGATTGTGATTAAATTAGAATATGCATCCTCAAAAAATGTACTAACTAACGCGAGCACAGAGCGAAACCGAAAATATAACTGCAACTGTGTGACTGACCTACCGCACACGCGTTTAGTTCACTGTACTGTAATAAGAAAAAATACACCTAAAATGCTATACTGCTCGTTCAAAAGCACGTCGTTTCTAGAGAAACATTCCCACACCTGGCACTGGGACAACGGTCACAATTAAAAACAGAGCCGCTAAATAAAATGCAAAGTGCACATTGATTCCAGCAAACGCTCAAATAGCTGCAGGGGTTGATGCACCAGCTTGTAGCAAGCGCAGAAAAGCGCCGATATTCACACACTAAGCCACTGTACCAGCCCCGTTCCAGCGTTCACGGGGGTTGATAGCTTGTATTTTATTCTTGCCCTTACCGCCGTTGGTAAGAATCGTGTTACCGCTTTTCATAATATTGGATCATGAAAATATTAAAAAAGTTTTCGTTTGCACCGGGGACGGGGTGCGGAAGCATTCAAAAACACTTAACAGGTTCGTCTTCGTCAACTGGATGCAGTTGGTGCCGCGGTTGGGCGGGAGAGAGCCTGGGCGGGTAGGAAAACGAAGCTTCCTACGCCTTGGGCACTTTGCTACAAACTTTTCAGCTTTTCCGACGAAAGTTTCCACCCATCGAAATGTCCCTTCGCTGCTGCCCGCCATGCCCCCCTTGTGCTAGCCGGTGTTAGATGGATGGAAGAGATTTTTGATTTAGTTTTCAGTGGTTTTTCGAGTACGGCTTCACATCCACTCTTGTATCGAGCGCAGGTGTAACGAAGCATGTACGAGGCATGGCGAAGATTTCGCTTTGAACCGAACTCACGCCAAATGGCACATCAAACCATCGAGCGCAACCGTAACTTCACCCAAGGGAGGTATCGCGATTGGGATCGTGAATTCTGGTCAGCAACACAGGGACGAGCAATGTGGGAAAAATTCCCCAAGACACATGATGCTACCCGTATCGCATTTAGAACAAGTTCGATTGGTTTGCCCTCGTCATGGACTTTTCTCAAGTGCGAAGCATTGAAGCTGGAGCCTGATTGCAGGTGTGAATTTTAAACTTCCCGCAACCTCGTGAACCTTCAAGAACCATTCAGCGGTTGATACCAGGTGATTCCGTCCCGTGTGTGGATTAAAAATTACTCCCACAATCGCAATACTATTTTATGGAACGCGCGTCCTTTAGGATGCGTAAAGTTCGAGTGAAGGGTAAAGCTGTCAGCGCACGAGCACCACCTATACTATCGAGTTTTCCAATACGCAGGAGCTTTAACGCTACGAAAGACACCAACGACACGATGTGGCTTATACGACTAAAGAACCTGTTAACTAGAGATTCCCACCGAAGTTTACCTGCTCACCTCATCGTTTTACCACTACTTGCTGATTTGTAGTCACGCCAGCTGTTTCGTTTTTCGCTGACCAACCCGAGTGAAAGAAAAGACAGGCAATCAACCATTTATATCCTCCCTGTCACACACGTTTCGCATACTTTCACCCGCCGGCACCACTACTATGAGAAAACTCCGGCCCATTCCTACAACGGTTTGCGGTACCGGAACCATCATCCTTCGCGATCTTTAGAGTGATTCGCCGGCATAATGTAAACATAATCATGTTTCACCCAACTTGATGCTACAGGCTCCCTCCACCCAATTGCATACATTTCAGGCGGCCTTGGCAACAATCCATCCATCCAACCGATACCGTGAGCGAAAAAGTCCTGCCACAAAGATTGGCTCCTAGCCCTTTCTTTTTCCTGCCAACCCCCCCCCCC
>KB663766.1:180761-196134 GCA_000349025.1 Anopheles minimus
CCCCCCCCCCCCGCCCCCCTCCCTTACTTCTCATTTCTCAATTTAACGCAGCCTGTTTCCTGCTTTCTATGCCGTCACTCTCTGCGCAAACCGATGGCATAATAATATAACTTTTCTTTATGTTTGCTGTTTGCTTAAATTTTAAATATTTATGAGAAAAAGTTTTCTGATTATTTTATTTATTTTCACTTCGCACAGGAACGTTGATGGCTGTTAGCCGCTATGGCGCTTCATGGTTGCAATTGTTTAGTAGCTCTGCCCGTAGATGATATGTCCACTATGCCCATCTACAAAAAAGGGGAAAAAACAATTCCAAACTATACGTCAGATTCATGCAAAATCTATGCAGCGATAAGCAATTGCGAAAACAGAGTGCTACGAGTTTGTGCTGCTTTTGAGTGTCGCGATACAGTTTGATTGGAAGATAGGTATAGCAAACCTACCTCAAAAACTCCAAATGTTCTTCATCTAGGAAACAAACAAAAAACTACGGGAAGAAAATCAATAAAACATATTTCACCGCGTTAGAAATGGGAAGAGGTGGAGGATAAGAAATGGAGCGTTTGGTAATTTCCTCCAGCAGGAAGGAATACTGGCGTATCTTTCTGAATTTTCTTCCGGCAAGAGGAGATCTTGGCACACCTACAAACATTTTTTTTAGTTTTTGACTCGGCCATTCTGCTCCTGCTGAAGCGCAAAGCAAACTTTGGTGAATTTTTGGTGGTTAAAAGATGATGGTGCGACGCTGATAATTTTCCTCTACCAAAGAGCCAAGTTTGTCATTGTCATTTTGTGGCTTCTATAGCGAAAAGCAAACTTGCTTTTCTTCTTTGGCGTAATGACGCACTCGATCATGCGTGCCTTTTCTGGCTTACTAAATTTCGCAAAACAAACTATGAATTAATGTTATTACAACAGGTACACATTTGACTCTGTTCTAGAACCACACATACAGACGGTTTCCGACAGACGCGGATAATGGGGACCGGACAAATCCGCGTAAGTCGAATATCATTTGACACGTTGTTTATGCCGCTCATCAAAAGATCAATTATGAATATTTTACGTATATTTCGACAACTCTACTACAAAATATCAATATTCATATCAAAATGAAGTTATGAAATGCAATAACCTAACAAAACTTTGCGAAAAGTAATTTTTAAAATAAAAAAATCAACTGCTTTTAGGAATTGTTTGGAAATTGACAAATTTAAAATTGAATCCATACAAAAAAAATCTGTCAAATTTAAAAATCCGCGTATCTCCGAATCTGCGTATGTCGGGTACCGCGTAATTCGGTAACCGACTGTAATAACAATTTTGAAATTGTTTGCGAGTAACAGATGAGTGTTGGAACGATCGAACGAGGTTCTTCCAAGAGCGACCGATCTGCCTCCAATTGGCGTGCGAATAACAGAGAAGTGATAAGAACACACTGCCAAAATAATTGCAATAATTTATCTGTTGCTTATTAAGTACGTATTAGGATTAGTGGTAGCACAACAGTGTCGGAAAAAAATATGTACCATTCCTATTTAAACATTGCGCTACAGACACATCAAAAGTCACCGCACGTGGCGAGTGTTCATGCCTCAAAAAAGTACACTTTCCCCAACACCACGACGTGCGTTCTCTACGAAGTTTGGACGTACGATTCGAATGGTCAAAATTCACGAATGAGTAGCACCGCGCTTATGAAACATGGCCCCGCTTTATGCCATTCCGCTCACGAACTGTTGCCCGTTACGGTATCCTGCCAGAAGGCAAATGGAAAACGGAGGGCGAATCGTCACCGATCCTGGTCCGTGTACCGTACGGTGTGGGTAGAGGTTGAAAGGTTAGTAAAACATTGGATTTTACAAATTAAATATCATGCTAACCAATCCTCATCAATTACGCCGCCGAAAGCAATTACCTTCACTGGCAAAGTGCGCAAACAGTGAAATGTGTGCCTTCACTCTTCCCTTCCGGGTGTGGGTAGCGCCCCTAGCTATCATCATCCACTCGGTGTCGGTTTTTGGGATGCGGATAGTGAAGGTCGAATAATTGCTGTTCGGTAGAGGCCCACACACACACACGAAGGTAGGTGTTGAAGTGCAGCAGTGCGGTGCAACTGGGCACCATTAACAACCTCTCGGTTTCCCGCGTGTGAGTGGTAGAGTAGGGAGAGCTTTTAATATTCAGGGTGCTTGCCTGCGTTGGGTAGCGCGAGTGTTGACGTGTAACGCTAATAAAGCGCCACTGTAGTGGCTGCCGGTGCTTTGATGGATGTGAACACACCACCTGCCCACGTCTCGGAAGTAACATGACTCAACAGCGAACTTGCTGGTTACGGGTTTTAGTGTCTTGACGCTGTTGCCCCTACTAACAGGTTTCACTTGACGTGTGCCCCAGCGTGCCAAGTGTAGTAAACAATGCGCTTTCGTACACTGAGCAAGAATCTCAACATCCCCGAGCGGATCGGGTTCCCGCCAGGCACAGTGTACCCGGCGCTGCTGATTAGTAAGCGCTGGTTCGCCCCTAAACAGCGCGACAGGCAGCGATATTGTGTTCGATATTGCGATCGCATTCCACAACCGGAAGACAAATGCAGCCGCGTCGCAAACATCAGGCACAAAAGGCACGGAAAACAGCAGAGGAGCAACGTGTACGAAAAATGAAATTTCACGCGAGCTTATGTAAATAAATATTTATTCCATGCCCGGCGGCTGCAAACTACGCTTTCGCTTGTGCACACCGACGTCACCACCCTTCGGCGTTCGCGCTTGGCATCAAAATCGTGCAGCCAACGTTGTGCGAGAAGTATTTAATAACCATCGTCACTCCGTCCCGAAGCCCGTTTGGGCTAAGTACGGGCAGCAAGGGCAGCTTAAAACAGTGCTAACATCGGAAAAGGGTTTTCCCGAAATCGGTTCCCCCGCTGTGAAGGATGCAAAGCGCCCACAATGGCTGCAATACCGTGGATGTAGTGTGAAACGAAGATAAGTTGTTCCATGGTACACTGGCTCCCGTACAACACTAGTGGATATAAGCTTTTCTTTTTTTTTTTTGGCAAATAATTGGTTGGTGGGTTTTCTGCTCTCGCGTTTCAACTACTAACATTATATGTGGGCTACTATGATTCATCCGACGCCTGACAGTGGCGCGTGCTTCTGCATACATCGCTATGATACACACACACACACACACACACTACTATGTATATATACTAATGCATACCGACTTAAACGTACATGTTCACCAATTTGTCAGAGCAGC
Source organism: Anopheles minimus (assembly GCA_000349025.1). NCBI lineage: Eukaryota > Metazoa > Arthropoda > Insecta > Diptera > Culicidae > Anopheles > Anopheles minimus. The sequence continues at coordinate 184,023 of KB663766.1, forward strand.
CACCGCGTAACGTTTACGGAGAGTTTCATACCCAACCATCGGTTCAATGAACTTTTGCAATTCGAAAACAATTTTCGAGTCGATTTATATTCATTTAGGATTTAATTAACGCAAACCCTAATCGTGTGACTATGCGTCACCTCTCCACCACGCCTGAAGTTGGCGAGTTTTTAATGTAGGGGGGGTGAGCTTTGTTTCACTGAACTTGGAATGTTATATCTAGTGGCTACTTAAATGCATACTTTTAATCGAATGTTCAACATCGTTTGAACCTAAACATGCGTTTGATAATGTTTTGGTAGCGAAATAGTTAATAATAATTAATGCAACGTTTACCGACATTAACCATTGTTTAGTTGTCAATAAAGATTATAATTTTTTTGGACCAATTTAAGGACGGAATTATCCTCCAACAATGTTTTTATATTATGCCATTCAAAATTTATTAATTTACTTCCATTACAGTCATCGAGATTACATTTTGAATCTTTTTCCGTCGAAGCTGTAGCAAGTTGCCGTACTAGATTTGAGAAAAAAAATGACATAAAAGAAATCTGCTTTTTCCCTCGCCTCCTCGAGAAAATGATTGCATTGCAAAGGGATGATGTAAATTAATTAATCAATTAACTAATTGAAAATCAATTTTTAAGGTGCCTTTCGTTTCGGTTCTGGTTCTTCTTAACTTTGATCCCTGCGAATACCTGCCAGCACAAAGACTCTCGTCGGACGGAAATCAATCATTAGAACTTGGGTGCAATACAGTGAAAAACTGGCATTTTTTGGGGAATAGTCCTTTTTTTCTTATTATCCAGAGTTGTAGGAAGAAATGGGGAAAGAAGACAAATAGAGGCGTTAACATGAATAAAACAAAGATCCAAAAATACAGCCAGCTGTTAAACCTAAAGTGAGTCTCTTTTCAGAGCTCATTACAAAATTGACTTCCAGCACGCTCCGACGGCTCACTTCCACGCTCTGTTTAGAATATCGTGGAGCGGTCTTACTCAGTCGGTCGCCTTCGAAATGACCAGTTTCTTTAGAAAGTCAAGCGTAAGGATCACTACGGGGAATGGAAAATCCGACCCAAAGAAATACAGTGCGTCTATAACGCTAACCCTCCGTGCGGCGAGAGGGTGGAAAAATTAAAAGAGTTTCATTACACATTTACACCAACGCCTCTGCCTCCGTTCCCGGCAGGAATCTCTGTGGGGCGTGTAGTACTATACCGCGTCATGAAGCAATAAAATGCATTGGCGAGGTGAAGATATTTGGAAACGGAAGGCCAGGCTGAGAAAAACAGACACAATTTGATTGGGATAGGGACGGCGTGGATATGTCTGGAAAGGATTGGTACCGTATGGAATGGAGCACACCGAAATGAGTTCCTTTTGGGGTCGGGGTGCGCTGTCTCCGCAGAGCGGTTGGGAATGTTTTTTTTTTTTCTTTTTCGAGCCAGTGTCGGAATATAAAAGGGTTAGTAGTACGCGGTTCCGTCATGGTGAGGGTGTTTTCTTACCGAACCGAAACCGGATTCTGTTTCAAGCACCCTTTTCCTTTCCCTAAAGGATCCGCCCAGAATTGGACGGCGAATCAAAGCCGGCGAAACCGTTGGGATGGGAAGCAACAAAAAAAAACTTTAAACCAATTTCGCCTTCTTGAAGAAACCTCGAGCTTAGGCAGCAGCCAAGTGAATTCTGTCCTTCACGCTCGCACTTTTGTGTATGTGTGTGTGATTGAGTGCAAACGAATGAGGCATCGCGCGTCCGGAAGGTATATAGTGTCGTAATTAATTTGCACATTTTTTTTTCTTGTAGCTCAAATTAAATCGCAACTCTACCCTCCTGCGAGTAAATTTGGAATGAGAGTCTCTTTGTGTCCCACAGGAACAGCACTTCTGTACGTATATATGTGTTCAAAGTGTGTGTAGGAGGTGTTTGGAAAGGGGAAATGCCGAAAATAATTTAATCTCAAGTTTCCCTTGCTTTCGGTTGCTCTTTGCACTCGGCACGGTCAATGAATTTGTACTATCCAAACATCTTTCCAGATCGATTTTCTTCTGGCTGGACATCGGTACGAAAAAGAAAACCAAGCAATTTAGCTTTAAAAGGTAAGGACACCCCTTGTTACGTCGCGTCGTTTGTAATCGGGAAAAGTAAACTCGCCAAAAACAAAAAACAAACTTTTACCTTTATATCCCGTCGTATACAGGGAAGGAGGTTAATAAAATCAATAATCTCATTACTGCGGGATTTTCAGAGCATTACGATTTAATCGGTTGTTTTTTTTTGTATCCTATCACTTAACACAAAACGGAACAGAAGGATGAGAGAAAGGTGGAATGCATTAGACATTGTGCTTTACAGCATCATTTAATTGTTCCTTTGCATTATTGACAAGCTACTGCGGGGAGGCTTTAGTGTCTAAACCCGGGTTCGAAAATCCCTTTACTAATCCAAGCAATTAGTGTGCCACCACAGGGAGTGCGAGCAGACCCTCCTCCCCCTCAGTAAGATGAATAACACCTTTCACATTTTTGTTTGGCATTTTTTACTCCAGCTGAATGTCAATAATGCTAGCATAGAAAAAGAACGTGACAACAACCAAGAGAAAAAAAACACCATTTCCCACACCCTCTTGACCTTTTTCTTGCTGTTGTTGTCTGACTCCATAAAATACAGCGCATCTAGCAACATCTAGAAGCCGAGGTTCGAAAATGATTCAAAGAAACCCGATCACTGTTCGGTCGTAGGGGGGTTTGTGCTTCGCTGCACGTTGGCTTATAATCGAGCATTCGGCGTATCGTCACCACAAAACCACTTAACTTCTTATCCCTCCCTTCCGTGTTTGCAAGAGCAAGTGGGGCAATGGTTTTTGTCGAAAAAGGGAGAAAAGGGAAGTGAAGTCTGCCCGGGAGAGTTCATCGGGATGCAACTAGAAAGGGACGCTGTACATGAATATGTCAAATACAAGTGATTTATAAACTTAAAAATTATTCAAATTTATTCCGTTTCCATCCGGGTGTACACCGAGTTTCCACGGCTCATTTTCCGGGGAAGGGGGAGGCGGGCAGAGGCGAGCGCGGTGATACGGGAGGAATGGTGTGCCGATGCGTGGAGCAAGTACAGCCACTACAGTACGCAACAGAGCAACCCGGCAGCCCGGCAGAGCGTCCACAGGATTTCGATAAACCTTCGCAAAGTGAGGTTAGGATGGAAGTTTGCTTTCGTCGCCATAATGGCATGGGTGCACAAAACCGGCTGCATGGGTAGAAAAGGGACGCGGAAAGCGGCCAGAGAGTGTTGTTTACATTTGTTTACCAGCGAAGATTTTAGTTACCATCAGGTAGGAAGAGAGGGGGGGGGGCGAAGGAGGATGAGTTTTGGTTGAGGGGATGAAGGATACAGCCGGAAACTGGCAACTGAACTTCCTCATCCGCTCTGCGTACCGATACCAAGAGCAAGGAGGTTGGGAAGTTGAGCCTGAACCGAGTCACTGCCTCGTCTTTCTATTTCGCCCATTCCCTTCCCTCCCACCACCCCACCATCATCTCTGCCGCAACAACAATTTTCCCAACCCCTTTCAAATGCTTGTACCCCAATAAAATCATCGTCGAGGTGGGTGTTGATGGTTGATAAAAACGGTTCACCATCGAATCGTTGGGTGGCATAAATAGCATCTCCTATTCCTTGCAACTGCCACACCATTCAGCCAACGCACCATCCCACCCTTCATCCCAACCGCTAGTGTCAAGCGCGACCTCGCAAGTGATTCGAGATTAGGTTCCACTTTTCCTCCTTCGAGTTGGGGCGAACGAGAGAGAGAGAGAAAAATAAAAACAAATGTATATGTGTGTGCCGATGCCACCAGCCTGAGCCCAAGATGGTGCGATAGGGCATCTTCTCTAGAGCTCGGTGCCAGATCTTTGTGGCTTCCTCCGCCGGGCCCGTCCGTAAAACCGTAACCGCAAGACAGCACAGTACGAGTCGTTTGCGCTGGCCGCGACGACGTTGTGCCTGGAATTTTATCCAACGGTTTTTTTTTGCTATGGTAAATGGGACGTCTAGCCATTTGCTTGATGAAAATTTCCACCGACTTTCAAGCGCCCTACAAGAACTTGGAGGCTTTAAATGGTTAGACGTTTAAAACGTTAAAATATGAAAAAATCTTATACAAATTTACGAGCACGTTCCGAGCCAACCTGTTGAGATTTTTTTTAACATATTTTGAATGTGTCGATTACACAAGCTTTCTCCCCATCCGACAATGGTTTCAAAAATGTATATGCAAAAATTCCTTTCAAAAAAGCGAAATTGAAACAACCGATACCAAACGAGAAACACCAAGAAAGGGCGGCGTTCGCTAGACGATTAATTGTTCTCAATGCCGGGGGACGCATCCCCAACTTTACTTTGCAGCGAAATGAGTTATGGGTTGCGTTCCGCCCATTCGTTCATCGTTCGCGAAGCGACCGGCGCAGCACATCATTGATTGATGGGCCCGACGGTGGCGATAGATGGGGACAGTGCTGGTTTTGAAAGGGCGCTAGCCTAACCTCTTTTCATTAACTGCACACAACGAGAGAATGCGACATATTTTTGACAAATGATCTACGGCAAGAAAGCGTTTACATCCAGAACGGAACGGAACAAGTCGGCGTTGCATGCGTAGGTGTTCGTTTTCAAATTTGTTGTTTTTTTTTTTGCAGTCAAATGAGTCAAAAGAGTGAATATATTATGTTCAGAACTTAAAGATTTTTTTTAAAGTAAACATCCTCGTGCCCGCACGTAGGTATAGTCTTTCATATCGTACTAGTAACGCTTTTGATTGTTTAAATTTTTATTTTTCCAAACTAATGAACCTAAAAAATAATATTATTCAATATTTAATTCAAAATTATAATTACTACTTTCCAGTATTTTTATTATTACAATCAAGTATTATTATTTTGCATCATCGGCATGCAGCAGACAGCGATTGCGATCGCAGCGGTATGTGTTGTATTGATCGACACATACATGGACGAATGTTTCCGATTTTATTATTGCGAACCGAAATCCCCTGCGACTTTCTACCAAATCCCTCTCACACTTTGATAGTCAACGTTAGTAATTAGTTGTATTACTCGTTACTTCATTCACTTGCACTTACATTTTAGTATAATTTGATTTAAATTGTTAATAGAAACTGATTGTGGTAACTGTTTGTAAGTAGTAAATTCAATTGCCGCTACCAATTGCATAGTTTTCGACATATTTCTCAATTGGTATACAACAAACAACGATTTATCTTTCAAGTACTAGTGCACACAATTTGTTTTCTGGATGCAAATAATGCAAACTTCATCCAGCCATACCCCACCAACAAACAACATCGAGATCGTCTAAAAAGCGTGCTGCAATGAGCAGTCTAGGGGACAGTCATCTAGCATTAACTACGAAAATAGAAGCTAACACATTCAAGCCGAACCGACTGGACAGGTAGCCAGTACCGACTGTACAAACACTTACTCCGGTACGGTTGCAAATATTACCAGAGTCGGAGTTTGCTAACGATGATTTACCTCGCTTCTTCATCAATTGCACACCCAAGATCTGTTCAAAAGCGGCCGCCTTCAGGGTGAAGTCAAATAAATCAAATTGGAAAACTACTTTGCAAAAAGGCTCTAATATTGTAGCGTTATGGTTTGATATCTGGCTGGCCGGTTGGAAGACGAACTAAACACACCTGAAAACTAAAAACTCACAGGGAAGAATTACCTTCCTCCTTAGAGGAAAAAAAACACGACTGAGGAAGCTCGACTTGGAAGTTGGAAGAGAAATAAAAACGGGTGAACCCTAACGAGAGCAGATCGAGGTCGTGCAAAGTCACTGTAAACTAGCTGCAAAACTTCATCAAACACCACCACTCGCTCCATGTGTATGTGTGTTTAGATGAAACCGTATGCCTTTGCTTCCTTCGCACGTTTATGCGCAAAAAGAAACAGCGATATTTGAACGGTCCACAGTTTCTTTTTTTTTCATTTGGAAGCAACTTTTTACACCCGAAACTGGCCTTCCCATTCTACATGCCGTAATACTTCTTGTTTCTTCTAACAAATTGGAGCAGGAGTTTGGCCGGAAACTATCGACAGCCGTAAAAACTTACTCTTGCAATTGGGGATAGCGTTGGGGCCGAACGTTTGAGAGCATTGAGTGTGATTGCCACCGTAATGCTCGATTACAAATTGAATAATCTCTTCCACTTCCGGTCGGTTTGATTTCTTTGGATATTTGCAACAAAGCTAAGGACCGATCGATGTCGCACAGTGTTGTATTAATGAAGCAGCCTGTTTGATACGCACGGTAGACTTTTTAATTTTTTTTAGTTAAGTCATACTGTGGTTGTTCTTTCTGGTTTTGCTTGTTTAGTACAGAGTTAATTTTAAATCAATTGTTTGATATTTTACCAACGATTATTTATTCCTTGCTTTAGGAACAGAATAGAAGTATTATATAATCATTTATTCTAAAATAGGCAATACGGGTATTTCAGGAACTAAATGAACAATTTCGCTAATATATTTATTTTAGACATCTTTTTATCAGTAGTTCTAGACTTCAATAGTTTATAGCGCAAAATTCCTCTACTCGCAAGCAGAAAGACAGTATGTTTTATAACCTTCGTCTATCTTCCCACTTTCCTTCGAATACTCCTCCTCCTATCTCCCCGAAGAGGTCTCACCGGAACGAAAGTTTTACCGTAACGCAGAAAACCTGCCCCGGAAGTAGCTGTCTTTTATGCCTAAGTGCAAGTGACACACCGAACGTTTCCAAATGGCGCCCATCCTTCAACCAACTCTGTCGAATTTTCACTTCACTCCCCGATCCCCCCACATCCGCCCTATCGTCTTTTGGGCCCATTCCACCGGAACCCGCTCGATTGGAACGGATTGACACTCGATAGCGGTTCGCTTCGGATAATTTATTCTCCACCGTAAAGATGAGCGAATTGAAAAACTTTTCCCTACTTCGACAGTGACAATAAATTTTATTTTGACTATCACCGCCACCCACCGTATGCTTACCTTTTGTTTGAGGTGTTGTTACTGTTTCGAAGGAATGTCGAGTTTGTAAGGTTGTGAGCAACAGCCAACGTGGGTTCACAACCAATTGATCTTTCCATTCTGTAGCTGATCATTCGCCATGCCATGAAAATCCCAGCCGTGATGTGCCTGACACAATCGAAAGTGCAAACCATACATTAGGTTTAAATAATTATTTGCCTGCGACGTGCTTCAGATTATAGAAAACACATGTTCTACAATTTGTAAATAAGCTCTTCATCTTTGCGTATAACATGCAATAATTTATTAACTACTATTAAATGCTGGTAAATTATATTACTATTATTGAAACAGAAGGTTACTAAAATGCAGAAAAAAAAATTCAACAATGCCATAAAGTATGCATATTACGATTTAAAAAAAAGGTTAAAATACTAACTGCTCCGTAATTCACCCACCGACTTCTCTTCTCTCTTTTTTTTGTTTGGAATCAAAATAAACAAATTGAGAAAAACCGCTCATCTCTGGCATGTAGTTTCTAACCTCAAATATTTAGGTTCGTTCGCTTCTGCCCGTCCTACTGCCGGCCATCTTTGCATTTTGTGGTACGGCCATTACTCGCCCAGACGCTCGGGCACGTCCACTGGTGGTGGTTAACCGCTGGCGGAAAAATATTAACGACACACAATGAGCTAAGCCCCGTGGTGAAACAGAAAAAAGGCAGGTGAAATGCCACATATTTTCGCATTCACTCATTCCGACCGAATTTAGCGACCGGTCGAAGGAATGAATTCCCGTTGGAGGTGCGAGCAGGAGCAGGACGGCAGTGATTGAAGAGTAGATTTGCCGTGCAGCCAATAAAAAACTGTCACAAACCGCGCGTGTGTGTGTCTTAAACCATCCACAATTTAGAAAAAACACACACTTTCCACATTTGGACAGCTGCATCATTCCGCGCGGTACACATTCCAATGCAAATTTCAAACATGGTCATGCCCACAAACACGGAACAGCCGCGAAACGCTAGCGTCAACTGCATAGTTGTAATGTTGTCCAGTTTTAAAAGTATGCGCTAGGTATGACGGTAGATGGGAGTGTTGTGAGGATTTTCCCTCCGAGTGTGCACTCCAACCAGGGCAGGTTACTGCTAGCGGTCGCCTTCAGCAATATTGCGGTGGTAAATGCAGCATTTCGCAGTAGAGTATTACGGGCGAAAAAAATATGCATCAAACAGTGTGGATAAGAAATGTCAGAAAAAAACACATTTTGTGTGGATAAGAATGACTTTTTAAAAATACAAGTTATAAATATTATAACCATTGAACATAATCAATTGGATACTAACGTTAAACACATGCTCCAAAACGGATGTATCCTTGAAGAGCGTGTGTTCAGCTCTGGAGTGTAAAACATTCGAGATCGAGCTGCATGAGGCGGGTATGAGTGGGTTTTTTCATTCGAACGGTCAAATGCATTCTCTTCTGGCATGTTGAGGACAGCTGGACAGAGCGGAGCTAGCCACTCGGAAGGAGATTGCGTGCATGATCTACTGCAGCTGACAGTTGCTGCAAGCGAGATTCAGAGAAGTTGTATGTGTATAACCCGATGAAACTATCAGCTGTGGGTACTCGATTGTATCAGTCGACTGATTTTGGCTGTGTGCCTTGAGTTTGCGGTCCGAATAGTGCAACACGCCACGCATCCTTAAACAACAACTCAACATTCACACATGAACGAAACATTTGACGCTGAGTGCCGGAGAAATGTTTGAGCAGACGCATACAAGATGCTAGGGTCGTGGGACCCTGTGTATTGACGAATGTTAAACTTCCCCAAATTGCTGAAACTGGTTATAGCGGATGCGCTCCGTGAATGTATAACCCACATTAACCTCATAGCTCCATTAGCAATGACGTTTGGTAGTGGAGTGTTCGCATCCATTTAGCTGTCACTTTCGGATAACCCCGGGTGGGTAAGCATTTCATCAATGTAAAGTTTATACCGTACCCGTCAACCGGTTGGAGGTCGAGAAGCGGACCATCACTTGAGTGATGACAGCATTTTGCAACAGTTGTGCGGTTGTGGTTTTACGTGCACTGCTGTGTATTGAGAGGCTGTGGTGTGGTAGTTTGGTGTCGGCGGTTGATTAAACCAAATAAACCTCACTGTATAGGCGAATGTGTCAATAAGCAGATGCGCACTCAAGCACCTTACACAGGGTGCATTTTTGCCTCTATATTGTATGCTTTTGAAGTTCAAGTAGAGTGATATAAATGGTTTACCAGCCTTAAAAATCAATACTTAAAACATTCTTCTACTCCTATGGCAATACAACTTCGTGAGGTCTTGGCCTATCATTTCTGGTATCCTTATTTAGGTCCCGTCGTATGAAACCGGTCCAGCTACAATTGTCACCACCCGGTCAGCTTAAAAAACCAGCTAGAAAAAGAAAAGAGTTTTAAATCAGGTTGCGAAATCTATGCAGCCTACGCTAAGTATCTGTTGATTAAAGAACGATCGCACGATCTACACACTCTTCCCAAATGTCTGCTCCACCCACCCACAAATGTCTGTGCTCGACAACACCCGAAAGGACGTTTTTCGTTTTCGCTTCAAATTACGTCTGTTCATTGCGGTGGCGGAACTCCACTCGAGTCTACTTTCGACACGCATACACACGAAGGGGGCTCGCATTTTATATCCGAACCCGAGCCGAAATTGTCAGCAGGGAACGCAAAGGAAACATTTTTAGCCCTCCCACAAAAATCCGGACCTGAAGGCGGCTTCCACGGTACAACCCGTTGGGCCAACCCGAGCGTACGTACGTGGGAATGAGCGATATAACCGGCATGCTGCGACTATCCGTCTACTTCACATGCTTACGGTGCGCTTTGGGGCGGCATTGGAAAACTTCAACCGCATCCGGGCTGTAGGCGAGAAGGCAACGGATAGTGAGATGGCGCGCGCATGAGAAGGACAATCATTCACTCCAACGCTGGGGAAGCTCGATAACCGAAGACAACGCTAATGTTCGGGGCACAGTGACGACAAACAGCAACACAGCCACGAAGACTTAACGACTCCCTGCCCTGTAATGCGTGCCCCGCTACGTATACCGCGCTACACTAAGAAAGCCCGCATGAGTTCTTCGTGCGGTAAGGCGAAGAATATTATTCCCCTTGTCCTGCATCCGAAGCTTCCATCCGAAGAATTGACACAGGCTTCGTTGAAGGACCACTCCTTCGGCTCGCTCTACCGCGCAAACGCCTACAGCATGCAATGCCCAATCCTTTTTTGCTGTTGGATGAATCTTGACAGACTTCGGATATCCGACAACCGATCCACGATGAACACGGTGTTTATTCAGCGGAGTAACCATCCAAAAAGGAGATCCATTTGCACACAACCCGCGTTAGTGTGGTACGGAAACATCATTCAGAAAGTACTGGAAAAAATTAGTCTTCCTCATAACACCATCTGTACGCAAACTGACTAGCCACGTGTCATACGTCACACTACCTCGCAATCGCTTACAGAAAGAGAAAAAGAGAAAGATACAGAGAGAGAGAGAGAGAGAGAGAGAGAGAAAGAGGAAAACCCGTCGATATTCAATCACCGGCAACTGATAGTACAACGGATATTTGGGTTGAATTTCTATTTCCGACCTTTTGCGGTTTTGAGCTTTCGAGAGACGGAGGAGAGCACTAAACGCAAAAAGGAAGGACGACCTCGGTGCAAAAACCGGACACCACGCTACCCGGATGTACACGCACGTCACGTGTTGGTCGGTACAGAACCGCGGAAATGGTGTTTTATTATGGTCGGGCTCGGTGTGTAGTCTGGTGCGGTTTGTTCGCTGCAGCCGGCTGCCGGGGACACATGCACACACCGGAGAGCAAAGGCTACTGGATCGAACAGATCCTTCTAGTCGACGTACGGAAACCAGTGGAGTAACGGTTTGCTTTGCACTGGACCGGGTTTTCACCGCACGATATGTGCAGCTCCATTAGGGATTGCTGGTGTACTCCGGAAATTAGTTACTTCCGGCCGTGTTCCATGATAGTAGATTGTCTTTCCCCTGTTGGGGGTAATGGCAAATTTTCCGCTTGATGTCACTCTTTCGAAAACATCTCTAGTGGAAGTCATCGCATAAGTTTTAATTCATATCGTTAGCTGGTTGGTGGTAGTACCTAAAATAAAATTATTGGTTATGTGTGCATAAAAAACTATTTATATTATTGAAAGTAGTAGGCGAACTTGACATGTCAGATTACATATATGGAAGGCTGGAAGATTTAATGTCTTCAAACATTAATGCACATACCAAAAACAAAACTAGTTTAGAAAGCAAAATAAACCACAGTGCAATAAAAAGAGATTTGCACACATTGAGGCAATAGATACTTAAACAATACTCTACTAAATTTGAGCACGCTCCCATGTTTCACCATGGCCCGCACGTTTCAGACCTCTCAAATCCCAAAGGACATCGTGAATAACGTGATATGGTAATTTGTTTCTAATTCTAGCCATTCTAGCGTGTGATTGTCGCAGAAAGACATCATTGGCGACTACGGCTACTGAAACACTGACGAAGCTACTAGGAAATACGAAAGAAAGTGAACGATGGTTAAAACCTGCTCATGGGCCAATATACATCGATCTACCGTTTACCTGCACGGAACTCTCCGGTAAGGTGTTTACCGTCCATTTTACATGACTCAGATTTACAGAGGACGAACGTGCAACTGAGTGGAGTAGCAACAAGCATTTGCATTTCTGTCGGCTCATCGTCCTAGGTGACAGGCAGAGAGAAGCGAGCCTTCATCGGCATGTCCAGCTCTCAGTACGGTGGTATGGTCTAAAGTTGTCGGCCGAGAGAATGACAATGAGTAGTTCATTATCATAGAGATGGAGTTAAAAGTGAAGGTGAACCAAAGGACTGGCTGCTTACTTTATTGTACCAGTGCTGATAATGTTTGAATAATTCAAAACTTATCGAACACTGCGCGCAGGTGCATCCGCTTCACAATGCCTGTGAGGGACTGCTTTCCGTTCCAAGTTTGACAATCC
>KB663766.1:196225-214668 GCA_000349025.1 Anopheles minimus
AAATTTTCACCCCCCCCCCCCCCCCCCCCCCCCCCTAGGCTATCTATTAATTACTGACTGCAGAGTGTCAATATACAGACGAGTTTCTGCATTGGAAATTGCATTGCTCACATACTTGAAATGCTTACCTAGTGACGTTTTTACTAGACAACCCCAATCCACTGTTCACATCAATCTACTGAGCACCATGAATATTCCGACCAAGACACACATTTCACCGGGCCTCTCGATGAGTGGAAAATCAATTATTTCAACACCTTCCCGGCATTGTGCAGTAGCCTACTTTAGCCGCCATTCTACCAATGAAACAAACCCAACATTTCAAGAAGTAGCTTTAGGTGGTAACGAGGAACCAAAACCTCACAGCTAGACACGTTTGTTAAACTTTTTTTTCCGTTCGCTTTCTCCTTATCTTTCTTTACCTTGTACTGCATTCTTTTTACATTAGCTACTTACTTTAGGTTTTCTCATCATCCTAGCTCCGCATGTTCCCTTTTCCCAACTACGGGCGAAGCGGCTCCTTCTTCGCACTTGTTAAAATAGTCGCAACAAATTACAACTCAAGTCGGAAACGTGATGCCCATGCCAAGTAGCAGCGAGGGGAACTCAGTTCCGGGACCTGCAACCTGGCAAGGAAGGCCAGCGGTAAAGGTCAACCTTCTCTGGACTTATTAAATACCCAGGAAAAGGGTGCTCAGCCAGTGTCACACTCCTTGGGATGTGCGGGATGTCGTTTTTTGTTCTTCTGTAGACGAATCTTCGACAAAAAATCTGCTTTTCGCACGAACTCCTCAAACGACCGTAGCAAGCGGCTGACAACATGACAAAACTAACGAACACGTAAACCCGCCACGGTACACTGAGTAAGGTTTTGTTAACTTTGTCTTCTCGGCTTCATATAACCACCACCATACGTCTGCCGCTACGTGCCACGATACGAGGGAAATTGAATAAACCAGCGTTGGTGCGCCTGCCACTCTGCAATGACAAACAGAAGAAACGCCTCAAAGCTGACTTTTCTCTATTCCTTGCTGCTTTTGTTTTCGGTTGTTGTTGCTTTGTTTTGAAAAATGATCTATCCACCATTTCGCAATAAGCAACATCATGCCGCACGCCTAACCGCACTAAACCGATGCAATAACTTTTCAATAAAAAAGAAATTAATTAGGTCTTATTTAACTATGATTCAAAATGTGATTAAATATTTAATTAATATAATCACACAATACTGTAATAGTTGCAAGTGCATAAAATGAAATAAAATTATTTCTCCCGAATCGGTAACATCTTAATACCTGTTTAAAGGATTCTTCCTTTCTAAGTTCTTTTTTTCAAACATCTATAATTCAACCGAACAAGAATTGTTCAGTTGAAAGCCTCTGCGTCTGAAACGAAGGTAAAAAAAATGCACCTCTCCTGGTTTACCGAACGAATGAGAAACCGAGCATCTTCTCACCGTCGCGACCCCTTGTTGAGTAATTAAGTTTAACATAAATTTCATAATTGGATAAAAATGCAAATCCGAAAACGAGCATCCTTGGGTGGCACACGACCCGACCTACCAATTGGTCCAGGGTCAGCGGGTGTTGAATTGCGATGTCGTGACGCGTTTTGCGTTTTATGAACTTCGCTTTAGCTGCCTTCGCGAAACGCCAAGAAATTGCGGCTAACAAGACGGAGATAGAAGGTGAGTAAAGCGAAAGAAGATAACAACAAGTAGGAATATTCTCCGTCGTGTGCGGTTGTCGTGAGCTGCTTGACAAGTGGTTTTCATACATTTTCAAACGGGTGGGTGCACTGGTGATGTACAACGTGGTTGACGTAGACGAATTCCTTACTCGAATATTGTTAATAGTTCTTTTTTGGCCATATTCTAGAATTTTCTTTACTTGGTTTACCTTGCACACTACGAAAGGATGGCTCTCAAGTGGACGATATTTTTTGGACGTGCCTGAGAAATGAATACTGAAAGCTAGAGATGGTCCAAGAAAATCCGAACTGTACCATTCGAATAGTACGAATCGTACGACCAGTTAGCAATTGTCAATTTCATCATGCTTTAACGCTCTGCCTACTAAGAACCCTGCCAAAGCGAGAAAACGTGATAATTTTGCCATTCGTATTCTTTCGACAGCTTATCAGTGGATATCACACCCATAGAACTGAATAAATCGAACGCGATCGCACCGTCCGGTGTTCGATGCCACACACTAGCGATATAATTTGTCAATATGTGTCTTTTTTCTATTCAGTTTCATGCAACAATTTTTTCTGATCGCTGAATATAGGTCAAAATAATGTGTGTGTTTACGTTTAAACGAAAAAAAACTAATTGTTTTTGATATGCATCTCAACAACTCCTACTACGGCTGCGATTTCTGCCGTTTTATTTGTTTTTTTTTTAACAAAATGTGAAAATTGTCATATCTTTCTTTTATAACATCTTCTCCTTTCCCTATCTATCTCTTATTCTTGCTTTCGTATCGATGCTTGAACTGAACATGTTGAACGCTTTCGAACGCGCCGACACTAGCAAGATCGTTGAGGCAGTTGGGTACGAACTACGATCTTTTGCTTATCTACCAATACAACCGTACATTTCGAACGCGATCGAAAGCTCCGTTCGCTGTTCTGCAACAATAAAATTTGTCAAAATGTGTTTTTTTCCATCGGAATCAGTTGCACACAGTTATTATTGGATATTCCCTGGTGGTTAAGAACACTGAACGTAAAAATGAACACCTCTGCATCCATTAAAGTCTGAAAGATAGTAATTTTAATACGCTTCCCAATCACGGGTAACACTGAGACCCCGTAGCTGCCAACACAAAGATGTATGTATCTAGACGAAACTACCAGGTGTATCAAAAATTGCTAAAATTAGAAAAAAATCGCGGAGGTGAGGCGAACTTTCAGTCATATCCACAAAATTCATCGCCCGGCAACTGTGAGACGTCTCTGAGATCAGACGTCCCGGAAAAAAGCACAACACGAACAGGGATACCGAAAACTAAACAAATAAAAAAATCGTTCGAGTAGCAACCGTTCGAAGCGAGAAGTCGAACAAAATAAAAGTCCAAAAGTACACGAGCGAGATGAGCCCCCCCCCCCACCCCTCATCCACCAACGACCTAAAGCCTAATCAAACGGATCACGAAAGAATCTTTGATGTGTTTAAAAAATTGATATATTGAGACAGCAGGCCATGAGGCTAGAGGGTGAAACAAATTGGGACGAGCGAGTATTTTGAGTGAAAGAATCGGTGAAAGAGAGCAATGATAGCGGTAAGCAGAAAAAAAACAGCAAAACGTACATTCAGCTGGCGAAATGTAGCCAAAGCTACACACACTCAACTGAACGTGCCCGGAAGGTTTCGTACGGTTTGCAGTGATGATGGTGGAGTAGAAAGACAAGTGTTCAAACGCAACGTTTTTGAAGTATAGATATGAATTTTTTACTACTCAAGCAAGTATCTGAAAGGGACTGTGTGGAGCAGGAGGGGAGCATCCAGATGGTTTGAAGGCTCAGCTTAAAGACGCCGGCGGCTGTCATGTGAGGTGGTGGCTGTTGCGGTGATATTCTCCCCCCAAAAGCTACTATTGGATGTGCCCCTTTTACGAAAACAATTCGGCCTCCGTTAGAACCCTGCACTGGAAAGCGGGCAAACCGAACAGAATGATTAGGATCCTGTGGTATGTGTAGCCTTTCCATTTCATCCACGAATGATTCGAATGCCAAAATTACCCAATTTTTCCAAGAAGGTCGTACACGGAAAGCGAACGATGCGCAGTGTGAATGCGAAACAAAGCCAAACAAAATGCAACTACAAAAAACACAGTGAATAGCAGGGAAAAAAAATCTCCTTTTTGCGTGTTTTTCTTTTCCGATGGAAAGAGGAGATGAGCGATGATCGGAAGAAACAAAAATGTGCAAACAAAATAGAGGAAGAGAAAAAGTGTTCTGCGTTTTCTTTTTTTTTTTTTTGAAAAAGTTTACATTCTATCTTCCCCAGCGAACCCTGTGTGTCCGCGCTGTGTGTTTTAGAAAATATTTTCTCCTCAGACAGGAAGACCACACACACACACACCGGGCCACGATTTGCCTCCTCGCTGCCGGCATCAAAATTTGTGAAAGTATTCGAATTTTCTTCCATTTTATCCTGCTTTTTTTTAAATTTGTTGTTTTTATCTCGTTCCGATCCACCGTACCGATTTGTAAACGAGAGCAAGGATGCGCTCAAATAGATACATTCCGGTACCGAATCCATCACCGTAAACCGTAACCAGGTGGAGAGCATCGTCACGGACTGCCGAAGATGAAGATAATTGCTTGCTATGGACATCTTTTTTTTTACCACCCCGCCGTTCACTGGGTAGATATGATCCTTAACCCTTCTCTCCATTTTTACCACGTTCCTGCATCCCTTTTTCCCTCTGGCCCTATTTATACCCAATAGAATTTCGCTTGATAACGATACCCAAACCGTCATCCTTCATTTACTCACTACCCATCCGTACGGGGTACCTTCAAGGCTAGAGATTCAATCAGACGCTAATCAACCGAGACGTTTGACAGACGTCCAGATCGTTTGCACACAAACATGGCCCTCGAACCGGTGCATACAATTTTCATAATGCTATGAAGCTTTCCATCATTTGATGTACCGCTGTTGGGCAAGGATTTTGACGTCGCTAATATTTCAATTCAGACAGCTAGCGGAGATAAAATGGAATAAATATCCCACTCAGATCCGAAACCCTCTTTTCGTTGTTCAGTGATATTGAGATGTTTCTAGTATTTGCTCCGATTGGAACATTTAGGGGCAGGTTGTCCAGCATCATTCGCATGCCGTAACTTGAACACACCGTCCTTTCTTTTGGGACACATTTGGAAGAGCTTTATATTGGCTTTTATTTTTATATTTCATCAACAAGCAACGATTAAAACGTCTAAAAATAACACCTTCTCTCCTCCACCCGTCCACTTGCCCGTCCCTCTTCACTAACGTCGCTTTTAGTACTAATCTTAAAACTAATCTTACCGCACTCAACCATTAAACGTCAAAATCGTTAAATTGCCTGCCATGCACCTGGATTCCCCAAGGGTAAAATTTAAAAGTTTCACACCTTTACATCATTCGTGGGACACAGCCCATGCACTGAGACAGACGTCTGAGCGGGTCGGCTCCTAAATCCCAGTGCTTCCATTCCGCCAGAAGTAACGTTACCATCCGCACGTCCACCATCAAACGCTCTCCAGTCAACCGACTCACTCCTGCCGAGTAGCCGCTTGGATGTCCACTGGGATATGGAAAACTTTCCACAGTTTACGTTTTTGTTTTGGGGGCGGTGGGCAAAATAAAACAAAAGAAACTTAACACAAAAAATTTCAACTCGTATCCCTCTGCTAGAACGTTTCCCTTCACCCACAGTCGGGTGATTCAGTTTTTGTTTTGTTTACTGATTTATTGGCCTGCTGACTTGTTGTGGTGATTCCAAATGCACTATTGCATTCATGTAATCGCCCATTGCTCCTACTCGAATACGTGCCCTACATACATTTGTGTGTGTGTGTATACATATGTCTGCAGCCCCAACAATTCGTCGATATTTTGACAGCGCACGTATTACAACCAGAAGACCATAACTATGACCGGCAAAAGCCTCAAATGCTCGCCAATTTGCGTGTAATTGGAAAATTAGCATTATTCAGTTGCACCGATTATGCAACCGGTGCAGCGTGTGCTACAACAATGGCCTTCCTGGGAGGAGGAAGCAGCGGTGCAATGTGGGGCGAGGTAACTTCAGGTCGTTGTTACAACAACTGCATCACGGGTGCATAAATTGATATCACTCGCGGCTGCTCTCCACGACTCGCAACCACCACAGCCCTAATAAATTTCCCATACCTGTACATGTGTTTTTAAGCGGCTGATTTTGTACAAGTTTCTACGTGTGTTAGGGTGCATGTGTATGGGTATGTATATAAATATATATATTTGCATTCCCTATACACAATACCAATTGCTGTTCCTTTCACTGCAGTCGATGTGCGGCGAAAACGGCTTATCTGGTGGTCAATAAATTCGCCGGCCGGGCAAAACCAGCCGCGATGCACTTTTCGGGGTTGGAGTCGTACACAGCAAGACGCTCGGTACAAACGAGACCTGGTCAGGCGAACGTTTCGTACCGGAAGGATGATAAATTAGGCTAATTGTTGAGCAGAGTTTTATTGAGTCGCGGCCGTACCTGATGGTGCGCTTGCATGCTACATTTGGTTTGCCGTTGTTTTCGACCGGCTTGCAGTTAAAGAGTTCGCTGTGTTCACTGTGCCACAACCTTTTGCCATTGATACCATCCACCTTAAACACGGCAGCACAGCAACCGTTTTTTGGTATGATGGGGGAACGTAATATAACCCCACTAAAAGCGCAGATCGTTTGATATTGATTCTTGATTTTTCCGCTAGTTCCACCGTACTCCACCCCGACAGCCCCGAAGCGCAAAGCAATTAACCGTCGTTCACCGAAACCCCCATTCCGAAAGGGGTAGTTTTCGTTCGCAACACTTTCACCCCGGAACGACGGGCGAGTTTCATTAATTACCGAATTATCGTACGGTAAAGACAAAGACGCTAACACTTTGCACGCCGTTGTCAACCGTGCCTCCCCCCCCACCGGGGCCGAAACCCCGTTCGGTATCGCACATGCTGCGGTCTGTCCCGGGGTGTAAATGAACTTGCCAAGCATCCCGGCATGCCCATTCCGTCGCGCTCATTTTCACACTTTAAACCCAGAACAATGCACCACTCACGGGCAGTGGTAGGAGCCGAGGGGGAATGGGGAAAGGAGGCCAGAAGTGCTGCAGCAAGCTAGACATCGGCGAAGACGACGACGCCCTTTACCGTTAGGTTTCTGCAAATTAACACCGAAAGTGGTAGTGAGAGTGTAATAAAAATTAATTTTATTAAAAACATAAGTTTCACTTTGTCTTTTCGCTTTCCCGAAGCGAGGGCCGGTAACTAGTGTTGGCGAGGTTACAGCGGGATGGGGAGGATCCGGATCGTAGTATATTACCCGGGCGCTTCCATTTTCCGTTCAACTGCTTCCCACTGCCAGACACGGGGAAGTTCGCTAGCGCAAAAGTTCAACAGGACGCTGGGTGGTTCCACAGCATCTTCGGCAGCAAGCTGCTGAACTGTTTGGTAAAGACTTTCTTTTTGTTTCGATGGAGGCTGGGCTTTGTGTGTAGACTTCTTTACGATTTAATTTACACGCGAATGCACATTTCAGTGTACCATAGCTTAACGCTTACATCGAAATGTGGATCTGCTGGAACGGGGAAGTTTGGCAGTCTCTCAATATATACACAATTAAACACAAACACGAGGCTGACAATTCTAAACAGATTGTACAGATTGTAAAACAACCACGGAATAGCTGCGAGGACAAATTTGTGTGCTACTCTTGGCCTCAAAACACTCCAAAGTCTGGAATTAGTGTAGTACAGTTTGATACAGTTTGGATCGTTTTTTTTTTGGTTCCGGAGATTACGCATCTGTACACTCGATCATTTTTCAAGCAATTCTCTCTATTTTTTTTTATTCGCTGAAGAACGGCCGGGCCGTATACCTGCAATTCTCTCTATTGCTATTCTCAAAACTCAACACGCCAACATCCACTGCAAGACCATTCTATTCAGATTAATTGCCAATGTGACAGTGGCTGAAACATCGCCCAAAGTGCTTGATGGGGAACGTTTCTAAAATGTTTCAACAAATAAAAAAAAAACACTTCATAATCACCCGCAAAGGGACCGGGGGTAACCAAAAGAGATTAAACAATTTATTTCGACTGCAACACGGAAAACTCCAAACCTGCATGCTTGAAAAACTTTGTGCCCAACTGGACACAGCTCCATGCTCGCGAGCGGAACTCCACTATGCTGGTGATCCCCCAGAATGTACGCCGACGGAGGCATAAAGCAGAAAAGCACCAAAGTTTATGCGAGTGTTAAAGTGTTGTTAATAATTGCGGTTTTGCTGGGTGTGCTTGTACGGAAATACTCTGCTAACCCCATCCGGGCCCTTGTGGCAAACGTGCTGACAGTGTACAGTCGACTGAAAGTTGTTGCTATGACAGTTGATCATTGTAATGTCACCATACGAAGCGATTTAAATGCAACAAACACACATACACCTACAATCAGGATGCCTGAAGGATCTTCAAACTTCTGGTGCAGCTAGACAGGTCTATGAGATGTGCTACCCATTGAACTACCACGGACATGTTGACCACTCACTTGAGCTGCTGTCTACTAAGCCGTGAAAAATTTGTCCCAGGTCAAGTTGCCCTGCCAACTAAAACGGTAGCAAGATATTGAACGTATTATTGCGTGTTGTGACAGGGCAGGGCTAGTATCTTCAAACGACAGTTTCGGAGATCAAATCCCATCCCGCAGCAGTGAGGACTGATCCATAAATCCATGCGTTGTATCAATAAATCTAGTAAATGCCATTTTTTATCGCCAGCATGGACCGAGTAAGTCGTTATGTCAGAAGAACACGTTGTGCAGTGCAGCAAATTATCAAATCTAGTAAAAAATAAACGATGGCACACAAGAAAAATAAATGAATAAATGACTACTACAGCTAACGAGCTTATTTCTACTGGCAAACGAAGGAAAAAAACGTCGAATTAAAGGTTGTTTGTTACGTTGTGTTTTTCTCTTTTGCGTTCTATTATCTAGTTTTCCAGATCAACGGCGTACTCCACGCCAACACCTGCTTTCACACTCATTTAACTTCCGGACCGTTCAAGCTTTCCGTTACCATCTCTCCACTGTTCTTACCTGTTTTTTTTAATACTTTTATTTCTCCGGTTCGGTTTCTCGCTCACACAAATTCCAACCAACATCCATTACTCCCAGCATTGTGTCGGTACCGAAACCCGTTGGTGTTCGCATTCTGTGCGCAACTTTAGTAATTAACAATTCCTTCCATCGCGTGCCAGATACGTTGCAAACTTGGAAGGAAAACTGGTCGCGCGGTGCACAAACTTCCACCCCGCTACGCCGGACGATAATTTTCCACAGTGCGCTATACACGCCGGATGATGGCCGGAAACCGGGCTGAACTCCTGCTGCACCGGAAATGCAAAGTGATACGGCATGGCTTTACGAACCGCATGGGGTACCCGTCGCAGACGCCACCCATCAACAGCACAGTACCTGCAGGCTATAAATAAAGTTCTTCGTTACATTGATAGCAGTTTGGGAGCGTGCGTGCTTACACAAATGGAACATAAAAATGATGCTCGAATGGGGGGTTTTTTTAAGGGAACGAGTATATTGGAATCAACCCTATTGTATCAAGTAGGTTAGAATCTTTTGCATACAATATTAACATCTCGACGTCCTCAAACATTTCCGAAAACACAATCTCACAAGCGTATCAAATCATCCGGACACTACGCTGACAAACCCGTACCCGTAAATGACAACTATTCACACACGAGTTGTTGCACTGCTTGTCTCTCATACCTTTGCTTGCCTTTTTCTCCGGAACAAATCACCCGGTCCGAGCAGGATGCAACTGCCCATAAATCTGCCGGGGCCTTCGCAAAAATAAACTCCCACTACTTGTACAAACCACTCCACACGATTCTCTTCCAAACACCCAAAAGCACCCTCGTTGCAACAAAACGAGAAGGCGATAACAATTCTCCAGCCGATTTGATTCAATTATAGATTGTGTAGTGTCGATTTTGTAGCCCACTCCACCGAGACACGTCGAGCACGTGGTTGGGCAGGCAACGGTGGCTTATGCAATGGATTAAATGATGGCACAGGCCTCCGGGTTTATGTGGCCGACGGTGTATATGTGTGTGGGTGTGTGTCGGTGTGATGCGTATCCCTCCACAGTCTGGACAAACGCCTGGTCATCCAGAATAGCATTGAACCTGAATATGGCGGTCATCCTCTTAAGCTGCGGTGACTCTGCAGTGGCAGTAGTAGTAATGGTAGCATTAACTGTCGATGTTGTTCATTGTTGCTGCTAATTGTTGGAGGTGGATTATCCCCCAAAACAGTGTTCCACCATCGTACAATGTCCACAACCCTTCCCGCACTTCGGCACCATGCACCTTTTGTCCATTCAAACAGTCACCGTCCAGTGAGCGCAATATATCGATGAAACCGTACGGTATTTCCGCTACGATAATCGGCTACTGAACCACTATACTACCGGAAGGGATAGTAGTGCTACGAGGAGAACGGGGAGGACTTTACAACGGTGATAATTGCAGATGAGTGGCGCACGCCGGAAAGGAAGCGAATGGAAGAATGCAAATTTTCCTATCAATTGACCATGACCAGTGACGGTGAATCTGTACCTTCGCTTGTCCAGCAGCAGTATCGCTCCACAGCTTCATGGCTTGTGCCCGTGGGACCCGGGCAGGGACAGAACTGCTTACAACAACGTCAAGAACCTAAAGAACGAAATTGAACCGACGTCATACGAAAGTTAGTGGTACAAAATGGTTCTAAGCAGCAGAACAGACAGAACCAACTAGGACTGTTCGACGCTTACTGTGTGCTTCATTCACTCTGGATTACCGTACATCTTCTTCTGGCCTGCCGAACAGCAACGGGTGGACAAGGTTTGCTGGCATGCATGTGAGAAAATTGGAGAAAAGATTTATGAGTTTTCCTTTCTCTTTGTGTAGTCCGAAGCTAAAATTTGTCTTCCTCGCAAGAATTGTTCGTTGGGCTGTTGTTTGTATCTTTGTTGCTAGCTTTACGCGCTGAAACACCTTCCCAGCCAGTCATTCGGTGGAAAGTTTTAAGCTACACTCCATGGGATAGGCAAAAAAAAACCATACACATCAGCAATAAAACGGGGTGTACTTTGGTGTGCAACGAAGGGTAGAAGCTGCTCGACATTAGCTCACAATAGGGACAGTATTCAGTCGCTATCGCCCGGTGCCGTACTTTACTCACAATAAGTTTGGCTGCCGTTCAGGCGGAAAAACCATCAATCATAGATGCAGGCCAGCATGTCTTTACCCTACCGTATTGGCGGTTTCCTGTTGCCACCTTGTGCGAGTGATGTGAAGAGCGGCAAACTACAAGAGCAACAGACACACAAAAGCACGGCTACCACTTATGCTGTGTAAGTGCTCACACTCGGAATACATTGTAGCGTGGACGATTTTTCACTGTAGCAAGGCACACCTTTCACTTCAAAGATTATGGCACATTGGCAGCCATCGACAACATTGTGAGAAGCGCCCCGGTGCGGTGGGTGTCCTGCGGAAGCTGGCGATGACTAGACAGACATCAATTAGCGTGATGGCTTTGCCGGAGAATTACAGGCGGGATGCACTGCGCTGCATTAGCGCACTCGGTTGCCACATTGTCTGCCAGAGTGATACGAACGAACAACCATATGGTAAGCAATCATTACTTTCAAGCTGTGCATTTTAAAAAGTCAGTGTTGAAGCTTTCTCCTTGCAATCCTTTCCATAACATCAAATAGCGTGCTGTGTATTTTCAAGCTTTAAATACCTAACAAGAATCTATATGTGCTAGGCACAACACAAACACAAAACACATCACACGAAAAAAGTTCACATTTTGTTAAAAAAAAAAGTAAACGAAAAGACAGCAAGCAGTATCACCGCAGTGAGTGGTATCGAACGCCGAAACGGATCGTTCGAACACGTTCAGTGTGTTTAGTTTCCGAGGAATCCAATACCAAAAGATCGTGATTCGTACGTTTCCGACGCTTTCATCTTGCCAATGTGTGACATCGAACACGGAACAGTGTGTTCGAACGCGTTTGAAATATTTACTGGTATGGGTGCGATATCCACTGATAAGCTGCCGTAAGAATTCTACTGACCAAATTGTCATGCTTTCTGGCTTTGGCAGAGGTACACCAGCGGGCAGAGATGCCAATTGTTGCAGATTATGAATCCATACAAAAAATTTCATGGTTTTGGTGATGCGCGCGGTAATTATTTTACGCCAATAGTACAAGTCAATAATTGTTTGCACTTTCCAAAAACGCATATTTGATTCCAGTTAGCAATTGTCTCTGCAATAACAAGCAACATCAAATAAAACTGTGTTGTTTTCACAGAAAATCGTTCGTTGAGCTGGACGATAGTTCGAACCGGTAAGCTCCAACTAACACTTAACTCCACTGCCATAAAACCTGACCTCATCTTCTACCGGAGCTACCTGTAGAGGGCGGTATGAGCTGAGCATGGTTGCTATTCATGTAAGACCGTAGACCTGGCCTCGGCATAGAATATGATAATATCGTTCTGATTCAATTTCTCTATGCATATGGATGAGTCGGGTTGTAAACTTGCTGACCCTGTCCCCATCCGGCAATCTGGCATTCTGGTGAAAAGATCCACTGTGGGTAATCGGAAACAAGAACGTCTACTAATCGAACCGAGATGTGACCTATGCAAACTGAAAGTAAGCACTGATATTTAAAAATAGACCGTACTACACCAAAGTATATCCAGCCCTGCTCAGTTACAGGGGTTTTCTACACTATCCTTAGTCACCTTGTCTTCACAATTGTTGCATGTTTCCTATTTTTGTTTTTTATTCATCAAGGACGGCTAGGCATGTTTGCTAGTTTAAAGAGATATTTTCATCATTAAAAGAGTGCAATAATAAACCCATAGATTCCATTATACATTCGGTATAATGAATTAATTCAAAATGAAACATATAAGCATATAAATATTCCCAATAATATATCCACGAAATTCGCTTCTTGATTAATTGTAGCAATGAGAAACCCTGCCTATCACACAACTTAACAATACGTTTCGGACCAATAGCGTAAATTTGCGTATTGCTCCCACATTTTACCTTGTTTGCGATGGATACATGCACACTAAACACCGGTCCTGCCCCAAACAGATTCACCAGCGAACGTCCGAAACAGGTGATAAATCGTTCTTTGCAACCGACAGAAAAAGAGAGAAACTCCGAACAATAACAACAAACAGAAGAAAAAAAAAGGTAAAACCCATCCACTACTACATCGTACTTGCTTTCACACCGCAATCGTTGCTACCTTTTTTTTCTCGTTTTTGCACCGGAAAAGCCCAAGCCAGACCCATCAGAAGAGGACGGCTTGTTTTTTGGAGGTGCTTTTATTTATTCAAATGGTTCATGGTTCGATCTCGGCTAGCTTTCGGAGAACTCGGCCGAAATGGAAGTGGAAGGTACAAGATTAGCAATGCAACACTGGCTGACAGGTTTGGCCTCTTGTGGCCATGCACATCCGGCACACCGAGGAACACTGCTACCGGAAACCGGAAGCTTGATTGCCAATCCGCTTGCACTGTTCTCACCCATTTGTGCTCCAGAAGCTCCTGAAGTGCGGCACAGGGAACTGGACTAGAGAGTCCTTACGCTTCGTACTGCAATGTTGGATTTGCTGGGGATCATCAACACCCCAGCCAGCTGGATTAACGATAGGTTCGGGTACGGGGCGCACGCGGTGAGTGTGACATGCCTTATTTTAAGGTTACTCACATCTCACACGCTCAGATTGGGAAACCGGTGCAAATTATTCAAAGATTTACACATTGCTGGGCAGACATTCCGGTGCCAGTAATTACTACCAACATACTGCCGAGACACTGGCCTTTTAAGCAGGAGCAGCTACTAAGGCATGAAAGCCAAGTTTAATGCACTTCAAAGTTTATAAAATTCGTCAAAATAGCAAAACGAAATGCAGGCTTCCTTAAAGTTAAATAAATGACGACAAATGTTCGGAATATCGATTCCGGAGTCGGCTCCCAAACCAACTGCTCACAATCAGTTCCGATGTTCCGGACTTATTTAAAACAATCACACCCTAGCGGTAAGTTGAATATAATATAAATTACCGCACGAAGGCGTACACCGTAGTTGCCAGATATGTTTAATATGATCGGAAATGCTCTAATAAGGCATTGCACTTCAAACTCTGATTCCACATGACTCAGATAAAAATATTTTTCGAAGCCGGTTTCGGAGTTAGTGAGTGAGGAATCGGCTCATGCTTGGTTCGCTCCAGCGCGCCTATCACTATTCCACATGTCTATCCCAGCACGTTCATGTCCCCCTTCTAGATCATTCTACTTTCTTCATTCCAACGCTCTCCCGCCTTGCTTATAATCACTGACAATCGGTGATGGTTTGCCGTCTTTCTCCCGAAGTAACACGCAGAGTGTGTTCTCGCTTTTCTGCCACCCTCGCATTTGGCAACGAAAAAAAAGCGTTGAGAAAAAGCAAATTTATTTTTTATTGCACCCCTGGCGATGATAAAACCGAGCTGAAGTAGATTAAAAAATTCCACATCCACCCCGGAAGCGATCCGTCCCTCTACCACCCGGTGACGGTCTTCATTTGGGGCTTTTCCGGTACGGTTTGGTCTCGGAGCGTATACACTTTTTAACCCCCTCTTTTTTGCCGTTCAATTTCTTGACGTCGGTTTCATTTCAGCCATTGCAGTGCAGAGGGAAAGGGACCGACAGCACCATCATGGAAGACGCAACCGTCACCACCATCGCATCTGACTTCGGCACTCAGTCTTCCCTCTTCCCGTTCACCGTCCCACACCGAAAACTGTGTGGTTGGTAGGGTCAAATTTCGATTGTGAAAATCTGCCCCGTCGCATCGAATAATCCCCGCTCGTGGCCAAACACTGTGCGGGAGCAGTGGCTGAAACATGGTCCCACCGTGGTGAATATGTAAAATCCACAGCGGGCAAACCGATGCATCATGGCTGCATCCCATGTGCCGTGTGACGTGTGGTCGGCGATGGTGACCGGGACAGGTGGCCGGCGAGTACCTGGGCTCTGCAGCATGGTAATTGAAAAGTATCCGAAAGAGCGTACAAGACTTGAAAAAGGCAACGTACCGGCAACAAAGGAAGCGGTTCCCGTAAATAGATGAAAGGGTACCCCGAAATTAGGTTGGCTGCGATATGAAGGATGCAAAAGAAGGACGTGCTTCTATTAAGGGAAAGGATTTGAATTTAAATTATTGAAAAGCTTTACTTTTAAAAACCATTTGCCTTGGTTCACGGTTCGCGAAGCGTACACTGCTTAATGGAAGAGGTGGTTTTTTATATTTATTGGATAATTTCTCTTTACAGTGTATGTAAAGCTATAGAGCAATTGTAAATTCTATCATATCGTAAAAAAAAAGAATAATATGTTATTTATTTGATTTTTTCCTGATCATTGTACCATCCACTGACCCAACAGTGCTACTTTCAAGCAATACGCAAAAGAGTATCAGAATTCCGTACCATTTGAACAGAGAACAGGCGAACCAGGTTTTTCCAAAAACGAACGGCTAGCCGCTCTGCCTTACTAACAAATCTGCCAAAGCGAGAAAGCGTGAATATTTTGCCAGTATAATTCTTTCGACAGCTTATCAGTGATAATCACACCCATACAACTGGACATATTGAACGCCTCACTAGCAAGCAATACTAGCGTAACCATACACTAGCAATATGAAAGCGTCAGAAACGTACGAACGCGGCGATCGGTGTTCGAAATCACACACCGCAGCGCTACAATTTGTCAGTATGTGTAACTTTCTTTCTATTGACATTCACGCAGCAATATTTTTGGATCACTGAATATATCAGCGAATATCGAAAGAATGTGTGTGTTTACGATTACGTCTAAACAAAATAAAAACTAATCGCGTTTGTTATTCCTCTACTACTGCATATGATCGCACGTTTGATGTCTTGTTGCTTTTTTTTTCTATTTTAACAAAATCCCACTTACTGCATAAACTGACTCGTTCGCGTTTAGTGAAAAGAATCATTTTGTCCATGCCTGCAGTTCAAACTCCAACTTTAATAAGGATTAATTTCCTTAAAATTAATTTACTCCCAGAACGTATGCAATCAAGCGCAACCTCGCAGCATGAAGTCAGTATGTCCGACCCCGTCAAACTCTTTGAGGGCACGGGAAGCGTATCGCACAAGAAACAACACAAACAACCAAAATCGAGTGCAGACCATCATGAAGATAGAGCAAAAAGGAGGGAGTGGGGGTGCAGCTGTGCAGCCGGAGGAAAATTAATCTTCCCTCCCCGTCAGCGTAAAGGGGCGCGGGTGGGGAGGGGTAGGGGGAGAGCCAAATAAATAAGGAAAGCTAAACTTCATAAGCGGCAGCCATGCTTGGGAAAGGAACGAAAAAATACAAACATAGAAAAGATGCTCCCTCTGGTTGGTAAGGCATTATTGTGTGGCCCCTGCAGTTTTTTGGTGCAAAAAAAAACAACAACAACAAAACGAGAAAACGACAAAAAAAAGGCATAACCCAACGCGGGACCCGTTCCGGAAAGTCCGTTGCAATTTGGTAGCAAAACCGGGCGCGCGCGCGGAGGAAAATGAAAATCAAAACAACGAACAATATTAGAAACGTGATGTATCTTTAAAAAGTTCCTCTGCAAACAGTGTATAAAATTTTATTAGAATGTGAATCCACTGCAAACACACCCGGGCAGCGGGATGCGCGGTGGCTGGAAACGTTTCCGAAGGTCCTTAACTCCTCGAGGGCGTAAACTCACATTCCCCTGGTAGCAATCGAACCCGCGTGTGAGCGAAGGAAAACTCCTTCAGATGGACGCGTCTCTGCTGCACATGGGTACGTGGATGCTGGTGAGTGTTTGTCCAGTGGAACCATTACCAAGTTGATGTATTTTTTTGTTCTTCTTGTGTTAGGCTACGCTTCGGAATTTCTTCTAATAGACCGAAAACGTTAGCTTAAATCTTGGCATTAACAGTTTAAATACTAAAAATGCTTGTTCGCGCCCGTTTTCGATATAAAATTTACATTCTATATCACCATCTGCCCATCAAGCACTAAAACAGAATAAAAATAAACTAAACAGATATGCAACCTTCGCTCGAAATATCTCTTCACATCGGAACGGAGCAATATCGAGTTTAACATTTCGCCATAGCTTGAAGACATTCTAGAACTGAAAGGCTTGGCCGTCCAACTTGCGCCCCCCGGGAACAGGGGATCTGGGAGCGCAAAGGAAACGAAAAGCGATAGCTGAAAGATTTTTCCTCCATTATGTTTTCTCTTTTTTTGATTTTTCTTCGCTTGTTAAGAAGCTAATCGGAACTATGGTCGAGGATAAAATCGAACCGCGCGGCAGTGAGGAAATGCAGAAGGAAGGTGGTTGTACAAACTGACCGAACGTGCAGCGCGGGAAAATGAATGATGGAAAATCTAATATTAAATTCCTTATACGCCGGGTGAACGAATGAAGCGGAAGAACGATGTTGCTCATGAGCGGGCAGAAGGGGGTAGAGGGTTGAGATGGTTTTTGAACAGCGAAGGATGCCAAGACGTTTCTATTCCTCTGCCCACTCCTGGCGAACATTGGGAAAGTGCATGAAATTTCGGAAGGGGTTTGCTTGTTTTTTTTTTTTTATTTTGTGTGTACGTGGGAAAGGAACGGAAGGGATCATCACAAACCGAACACCAAGAAGGACGAGAATTAAAGGCTTCGAAGCATCGCAAAAGTTTCGGTGTATGGGAAGTGGTACCAGCCAACAACACCAGCACCGAACGTTTCCCGATACCGCTCCTTCCACGTGGTAAACGCGATGATGGGAAATTTTGAACTAGAAACAACGCGCTACCGCACCCTTGAAGAAGAAACCACAAAGTGATTCCGGTGCATCCGAGCGGACCGCGATTGGCAATCCGGTGGCAATAAAGTTCCTTTGCTAGCAACCACCATTCCTAGTGGAAAGCGTTCTAACAAAATTAAAATCTGCACACTGAGGGCAAATATCGCGGGATGTATCGTAACACGCTCGAGCAAATGCACCGTGTGCCACTGGATTGCTGCAATGCTTTTGCACTGCCCCTTCGGTACGCTAGCACCCGGATTCAATCATATTGGAATAATATTGCTCGAAAGAAAATATGACACACCCTTCGCGAAGCTGCCAGTTGCCAATATGAAAGGATTTCCTCGCTCGTGGCTAGTTAGTGTGATAAAGAAAATGCTTCGCTGTAGTAAAAATTGCCAGTATCTTTCCCCTTTCTCTTTATGGTATGTAAGTGAAAATATTGGGAGATATTGCTACAAACAATTAGGAAAGTAGTGGCCGATCACAGTTGCTCTGAAGAAATCGAATGTGGATAAAAAGCTTTAAGTTATAATATTGCTATTATAAAACGAACCTTTTATGTGTTTTTCCGACTTTTTTAAACTTAAAAGCTTTAAGTTATGATACTGCTATCATAAAATGAGCCTTTTATAGTTTTTTGGACGTTTTAAAATTGTTTATATTCTCCCACTACCTCCGAACGGTACGAGGATTTCAATATTCGTCAATGTGCAAAACGAGAAAAAAGAATAATATCAGTTGGATGC